>ML392873.1:0-39588 GCA_005239525.1 Nicotiana knightiana
ACTACGCCGAAACCAACCAAAACACCTCCGATTAACCTGAAATTTTGCAGACATATCCAAAATCACATTTTGAACATGTTCCAACTTTCGGAATTCCATTCTGACCTCGATAGCCTATTTTCCACTGCCGACCAAAAATTACCAAAAAATAACTTTCGCCAATTCAAGCCTAATTCTACACCGAACATCACAAAAATATTCTGAACACACTCCTAAGTCCCAAATCACCTAACGAATCTATTCGAGCCATAAAATCTGCATTCCGAGATTGTTTACCAATAAGTCAACTCTCTATTGACTTTCTCAACTATTAGGCTACTTTAAAAGGCTAAATGCCTAAACTCTCACCATAACCACTCCGGACCCAAACCAACTGATCCAACACATCAAAAACAAGATAGCGATANATACATAAAAAATGCAGAAATAGGGGAAATGGGGTAAATCTCATGGAACAACCGATCAGGTCGTTACAACGCACCCGGTGTTTCATGTGTCTACGTCAAAGAAGGTATTGGGAATCATTTGTCTATCATTTAAGCGGGAGCTATGGAAGGTGAAGTTAATGGGTAATTGGATTATGAGAGGTACCTAATTTTCATCCTTGTTAGATAAGTCTGGAAGTTGAGATCACCTCTGTCAAAGTAAAGAAAGTATCTTCACTTGCCTATATAGCCAAATGGTTGTGGTTCAAAAGGGTACTTACTATGTGTTATAATTTAAATATGGGTAGTTCATGTCACGATACCACTGTTGTTAATGTAATGTCAGTTATGTGGAGATTTGTATTATTGATATATTGTGATGCTTTTCTTGGGTTTTTTCACGACCCAAAATCCCTAAGGTCGTGATGGCGCCGGACATCAATGTCAGGCAAGCCAAATCATTAATTAATTGAAATAACTTTCTGGTTTTTAACATTTATGAAAACATTTCCATTCTCTTTATTACATGATACTCAAATAAAAGGAATGTTAATTAAAACAATGGTTTAAAGATTTCACTTAAGCCATTATATCCTAATACATATCCCAGAACCCGATGTCACAATATCCTTACAAAGCATGTCTGAAATACAACTGGACAATGAAATTTGAAATGAAATAAATACAGTATGAAGGTGACTCTGTCAGCTGTGGATCGTCTCCAGATGATGCAGCTCGCCTAAGTCTCTGAATCCTCCACATTGCTATGAAAGTAGCTGTGCAATAAAATGCACAGCAAGAGTAGCATGAGTACAAAAACAATGTGTACTCAGTAAGTCGCCCGCCTAACCTCAGAGAGGTAGTGATGAGAGGTCGAATTTGAAACGCACTAGGGTCCAACAATATAATATATGACAGAATATGGTGAAATACAATAGACATGTAAGACAGTGAGCAACGTATACGTATCAAGTACAGAAATCGAGGTAACTACCGAGAATAAGCAACAAAGTACGCTTTCCTTTTTCCCAAATACATGTCAGGTCAATACAATAAAACTATACCAATTAGTCATGCGCACACAAGGATAAGACAACCAACCAGAGTCGAAGTAATATCTAATTACAATACAGTCGTAAAGCTTCCCCCGCTCGCGAATCATACCTGCGACTCGGGTGCTGACATATTGATACCAAATTACCATAAAGTTTCCCTCGATCGCGAATCATACCTGCGATTCGAGTGCTGACACACTTATATTGAATATTATAAAGCTTCCCCTGCTCGCGAATCATACCTGTGACTCGGGTGTTGACACATTTATAATGAATTACTATAAAGCTACCCTCGATTGCGAATCATACATGCGATTCGAGTGCTGACACACTTATACTGAATATTATAAAGCTTCCTCCTCTCGCGAATCATACCTGTGACTCGGGTGCTAACACATTTATACCACATTACTATAAAGCTTCCCTCGATCGCGAATCATACCTGCGATTCGAGTGTTGACACACTTCCACACATTAAATCCATATTTTATTAAGAAAATAGTTTTCTCAGGGAAGTGGTAGAATCCTTATTAAAAGAAACATGAAACATAGGTTTTGAAATCGTTTGTTTTTGGAACTCATTTCTCAAATTTAATGATATTCCACGATAAAACCTAGTCCAGGTACACAATTATCCATAAAGAGATCAATTCTCTTTTTAGAAGATCAACAAGATGAACTCTAGCTTTCTTTTAGATATTCAATTACGTCTTCAATCATATTATGAGTTTAATATTACAGGCAGGATTACAGGTATAACACGTAAGGCATGCTAGTGGGTCCTAGACTACCCGAAAATGCATAATAGTAGCTGCGCACGGACTCCCATCACCTCGTGCGTGCGTAGGCCCCGAAGATAATAGCATGTATTGAATTAATTCACCTAGGGGGACGATTCCCCCTCACAAAGTTAGAAAGGAGACTTACCTCGCTCCGAAATTCCAACACCGGCTTTCAAGCCCCTCCGATGACTCCAACGGACGCACAATGCTCCGAAACTGCCACATAACGGCAAGGCAATGAAAATTCATCCTAATACTCACAACAAATTCAGATTATATACTTTCCCAAACCCAGTCAGAGAAATGACCAAAATGCCCTCGGGCACACGTGCCCGGAAATCCATAATCTCGAAGATACATTCTACCCATAGCCCTACTATTTCAATCATGAAATTTACCCTACATTCCATACTCAAATTCGTGGCTAAATTCCAAATTTACATTTTCTAGGTTTTCTTCATAAACCCCCAATTTTCCCATAATTTCCCATATCAAACTTATGTAATGATCTTGTATTTAACCTTAGAAACGAGTAGAAACAACTTACCTCTGATCCCTGATGAAATCTCCCTTGAAAATCTCTCCAAAATCGTCTCAACCAAATGAAAAAAATGAAGAGATGGCTAAAAATTCGTTCTTAAAACACCCCACTACCTCCAGCCATTTTCGCACTTGCGGTGCAATAGCCGCTCCTGCGGCTCCGCACCTGCGGAAATTCCATCGCAGGTGCGGCTCTGACTCAGCCCAGCAACTCCCGCTCCTGTGATCCCTCTTCGCACATGCGATTCCACAGGTGTGACCAAACTCCCGCACCTGCGGTCAAAGCCTCGCAGGTGCGATTACACCAAATGACAGCAACCTTCAGCCTTCTCCAACTTCAAATATTGATCTGTTAACCACCCGGAATCCACCTGAGGCCTTTCGGGACTCCGTCTAATCATACCAACCTATCCCAAACATAACACGGACTTGATCGAAGCCTCAAATCACATCAAACAACATTGAAACGATGAATCGCTCTCCAATCTAAATCTTTAAGAACTTGAAATTCCAAACTTCTACATCCGACGCCGAAACCTATCAAATCACACCCGATTGACCTCAAATTTTGTGCACAAGTATATTCAACATTACGGACCTGTTCCAACTTCCGGAATCGCATTCCGACCTCGATATCAAAACTTCCACTTCCGGCCGGATTTCCCAAAAACCTTCAAATTTCTATCTTTAGCCAAATGACTCCAAAATGACTTACGGACATCAAAATTCACTTCCGATCGCGCTCCCAATTCCAGAATCACCATACGGAGCTATTCCCAGACTCGGAATCCCAAACGGACATCAACCTCACTGGTATGCACCTCAACCCCAAATTCATGAAATCCTTCTAAAATGCTAACTTCCATAATATACGCCGAAACGCTCCCGGGTTATCCAAAACCTGATCCGAACATACACCCAAGTCCAAAATCATCATATGAACCTACTAGAACCTTCAAATCTCAATTCGGAGATCGTTTACTCAAAATTCCAATCTTAGTTGATTTCTCCAACTTAAGGCTTCTGAAATGAGAATTTTCTTTCCAAATCAACTCTAAACTTCCTGGAATTCAATTCCGACCACGCCCACGGGTCATAATACCTGAAACGGAGTTGCTCATGACTTCAACCCGCTGAACAACACGCTAGAACTCAAAATGACCGGTCGGGTCGTTACAGTTGTGGATGTGTTGTTAGGGTGGTTATGGTGGTTCTCTGGTATGTGGATAGGCCTAGTTAGAGGGGATATGTTTCCGAAATTTCTAAAAAATTTGGGGGTTAGTAAAAATTTGGGAAATTGAGGTATGTGAGAAAATAGATAAATTATGTTAAGTGTTTGGGGCAGACACTACTTCTCATTCGAGGACGAATGATCCTATGCAGGGGAGAATGTAAGGCCCCGGAAAAAATTCTGCTAAGGAATTTAAGGTTTCGTGGTACCAAGGTACGCTAATGTGTTTGGAAATTGCATAAAACGAGCCTTGGCCTAAAAATTTTGGGTTGTACACTGCATTGGAGAGTTAGAGGTAAATTGTTGTAGAAAATGGCCTTTCTACAGTCCATTTTGAAATCACAGAATCACTTCGCGGACCTCATATCGTCGCGAAGTAAAGCAGTGTATTGGTTATTTTGAAACACCATTCTGCGGGTCGTGGAATGATTCTGCTGTCCACAGAATTGGTCGAAAAATGATTCTGCTATAGAAAAAAAGATAACAGAAAAATTCTGCTACCACATAATCAATTCTGCTACCTATAAAATGATTTCTGCTACCATATGATTGCACCAGATAATTGATTTCGGGGGTCATTTTTGGAAATTTTCATATCCGATCCATTTTGTATATAAGGCCCTAGGGGGTCATTTTGCAAGATAAAAATTGATTTTTAGAGAGAAATGAGAGTATTTTAGAGAGAGAAGGAGAAGACCTAACATTCTAATCATCCAATCTTCAAAAATCAAGGGAGCCAACCACTAGGTTATCATCTATCCGGGTAAGTCCTACTTCTAAGATTTCATGCAAGAGGTTATAAGTTTAAGTATATTGTAGGGTTGGACATAGGCCATGTATGTGACACTAGGTTGTGGTGTGGGGGGTTAATGAACCATTTTGGGTAGTTTCTTGTTGAAATTGGTTGAGGGTGGAAATTGTTGAGCCTTTTGGTCTATTTTGCATGCTAGGTGTTTGAAAAAAAATTTAAGAGAGTTACAACATTGGAATCCTTCTAATTATTAATCGATTCTTATTATAGTAACTTAAGGAAAGTTCAAACAAGGTATGTTAGCTAAACTTTCTCTCTTAGAATCGACTTCCATAATATTCCCGTAAAATTCAAGTATGGTTGGCTCAAGATTTCTAATTCCTATGTTTCGGGTTATCCCTCATAAACTTGACCATTCCGAATGATCCTTATGTTGAAAGATATGTGTTCAATATGTATTCCAAATAAGCAAAGTGTCTAGAAGTATGTATTCAAAATGTGTTCCAATTATTCCTATACATTATGTTATCCTTCAGTGTCACGACCCAAAATCCTTAAGGTCGTGATGGCGCCGCCCCAAGGTCAGGCAAGCCAATACATTAATTAATTAAAATAACTTTCCAGTTTTAACATTTTCGAAATTGTTACCTTTTCTTGCATTTCATAATCAAATATTTTAGCAAACTTATAGCACATCAATTCAGTTTAATGAAATAAATCCCAACACGTTCCCAGAACCCGGTGTCACAAGTACATGAGCAACTTCTATGAATTTTTACAAATATTACAAAGCCTGTCCGAAATACAACTGGACAAGGGAATATTTAAAAAAAAGAAATAGATACAGTATGAAGGTGACTTTATCCGCTACGGATCGCCTCTGGAAGATGCAGCTCGCCTAAGTCTTCGAATCCTCCACATTTCCATGAAGGTACCTGTGCAATAAAATGCACAACAAGTGCAGCATGAGTAAAAAACAACGTGTACTCAGTAAGTCGCCCGCCTAACCTCAGAGAGGTAGTGACAAGGGGGCAAATTAGATTCTTACTAAGGTCCGACAATACAACATGTGACAGAGTATGATGAAATACAATAGACATGAAAGACATTGAGCAACAAGTGCATAGCAAATAACGAAATCCAGATAATAACTGAAAAAGGAACAGCAAAGTACTAAAAACTCCTCTTAACCAATACCTGACACTCCAGTTATAAGTGACTCAAAACTCAAGTGATCATACACATACTAGGACAAGACGACCGGCCAGATTCATAAGGGTGGTCATAGGGACTGAGGTCATAAGCTAACCCACGATCGCGAATCATACCTGCGAATCGCGTGCTGACTCGATATACTAAATATAAAGCTCCCCACGATCGCGAATCATACCTGCGACTCGTGTGCTGACTCGATATAAAGCTCCTCACGGTCGCGAATCATACTTGCGACTCGTGTGCTGACTCGATATACTAAATATAAAGCTCCACATGATCACGAATGATACCTACGACTCATGTGCTGACTCGATATACTAAATAGATTAAAGCTCCTCACGATCGCGAATCATACCTGCGACTCGTGTGTTGACTCGATATACTAAATATAAAGCTCCCCACGATCGCGAATCATACCTGCGACTCGTGTGCTAACTCGATATACTAAATATAAAGCTCCCCACGGTCGCGAATCATACCTGCGACTCGTGTGCTGACTCAATATACTAAATATAAATCTCCCCACGATCGCGAATCATACATGCGACTCGTGTGCTGACTCATATATATATATAATTACATTAAAGCTCCCCTCGATCGCGAATCATGCCTGCGACTCGAGTGTTGACACATTTCCACACATTTAAATCCACTTTTTATTAAGAACAATAGTTTTCTCATGGAAAATAGTAAAAATCCGTATTAAAAGAAGCATGAAACATAGGTTTCGAAATCATTTTTTTTTAAACTTATTTGTCAAATTTAATGGTATTCCTCGATACAACCTAATCCAGGTACACACATATTTACAGTGGAACAAATTCTCTTTAGAAGGACAACAGTATGAACTCCAGTTTTCTTTTAAAGATTTAATCACGTTTTCGGTCATATTAACAGTTCAACGATGCAGGCAGGGTTACAGGTACACACATAAAGCATGCTAGTGGGTCCTAGACTACCCGGACATAAGCATATTAGTAGATACGCACGGACTCCCGTCACCGCGTGCGTACGTATCCCCCGAAGATAATAACATATACTGAATTAATTCACCTAGGGGGACGATTCCCCCTCACGAAGTTAGAAAGGAGACTTACCTAGCTCCAAAATTCCATCACCGGCTTCCAATCCCTTCCGATGACCTCAACGGACGCGCAATGCTCCGAAACTACCACATAAATGACAAGGCAATGAAAATTCATCCTAATACTCACAACAAATTCAGATTATATACTTTCCCAACCCCGCTCGGAGAAATGACCAAAATGCCCTCGGGCCCACGTGCCCAGAAATCCGAAATTCTCGAAGATACATTCTACCCATAGCCTTACTAACTCAAATATATAATTCACTCAATTATTCACTCCCAATTCGTGGTTAAGAATCCAAATTCCATAATTCTAGGTTTCTTCAAAGTTCCCAAATTTCCTACCAATTTCATGTTCAATTCCATGCAAGATCACATGTTTAACTTAGAAATGGGAAGAATTCACTTATCTAGTGATGCTTGCTGAAAACCCCCACCTTGAAGCTCCCAAAATCGCCACACCAAAATGAGAGAAATGAAGAAATGGCCAAAATCTGCTCTTAAAACACCCCACTGCCTCCAGCCATTTTCGCACCTGCGGTGAAATAGCCGCTCCTGCGGCTCCGCACCTGCGGAAATTCCATCGCAGGTGCGGCCCAGACTCAGCCCAGCAGCTTCCGCTCCTGTGATCCCTCTTCGCACCTGCGATTCCGCAAGTGCGACAAAACTCCCGCGCCTGCGGCTCTGCACCTGCAGAAATTCCATCGCAGGTGCGAATCACACGAGATGACAGCAATCTTCACTTCTTCAAACTTCAATTCTTGATCCGACAACCACCCGGAATCTACCCGAGGCCCCCGGGACCCCCGTCCAATCACACCAACCTGTCCAAAAACATAACATGGACTTTATCAAGTCCTGAAATCACATCAAACAATGCCGGAAACACGAATCGCACGCAAATCCAATTTCTTTAAGAACTTAAAATTTCAAACTTCTTCATCCGATGCCGAAACCTATCAAATTACGTCCGATTGACCTCAAATTTTGCGCACAAGTCATATTCAACATTAAGGACCTGCTCCAACTTCTGGAATCACATTCTGACCTCGATATCGAAACTTCCACTTCCGGTCGCATTTCCTAAAAGCCTTTAAATTTCTATCTTTAGCCAAATGACTCCAAAATGACCTACGGACATCCAAATTCACTTCTGATCGCGCTCCCAATTCCAAAATCACCATACGAAGATATTTCTAGACTCAAAATCCCAAACGGACATCAATCTCACTGACATGCACTTCAACCCCAAATTCATGAAATTTTTCAAAAATGCTAACTTCCAAAATATATGCTGAAACGCTCCCGGGTTATCCAACACCCGATCCGGGCATACACTCAAGTCCGAAATCATCATACGATCCTGCTGGAACCTTCAAATCCTGATTCGGAGATTGTTTACTCAAAATTCCAATCTTAGTTGATTTCTCCAACTTAAGGCTTCTGAATTGGGAATTTCCTTTCGAAATCAATTCTAAACTTCCTGGAATTCAACTCCGACCACACGCACAGGTCATAATACCTGAAACGAAGCTGCTCACGACTTCAAACCGCTAAACAAAGCAATAGATCTCAAAACGACCGATCGGGTCGTTACATTCAGGAATGTGTTTGTTACACCCCATATTTTCGTACGTGAAAGTATGCCAAAAATAAATTGATGGAAGATCGGAAATAAAATGTTACATCCTGCATTTCCATACATTAAAGTTTCATCGTAAGTCGGAAATGAGATTAATTTGGGATTATAAGTATTACGCTTCAAACAAGTGATGAATAAATTCATGAAGGTGAGAGAGTAAGCAAATCGAAGAAAATGAATTTCGTCTAAGTTTGAAATTATGAGATAAAATACGGTCCAAACTACAATACCCCGTATTCATGGACTAGTGTCATACAAGGTACCACATGACCATGATAGTAAGGTGTATAAAGTATGTTAAAAGTGAGTAGTATTTTTAGTAATTTGATATAATTCTTAGTTATATGGGTAATTGATTAATGGTTGGATTAGCCAAGTTAATTAAGAAATTGGTAATTAACTAAGACATTTGGATTAAATTCTTGAAGACCAAAGTGGCAGCAAACCTTGTCAATTGATGAATTTTAAAGTCACTTGATAAGGTGTCATTTTGAAGGCTTAGTCATCACCTTAGTGGGGCCCACACCCACTAAGGTATAAGATCTCTAATTCATTTAAGAGAGATTCATACAAATTTGCAAGGTAATGTGATTAACTCAAATTTGCAATGGTAACATGAGGCTTCTCAAAAATCACAAATTGAAGATGGTTATATGCAGCAAGGTAACGGTCTTAAGCAAAACTTCATACGAAATTATATTGCGTAATAGAAATGGGATTTTGCGGTTCTATGGGAGTACGGTGCAATCCTTCTCAAGAATATCATACGGATTTCCCCCTACTTCGACCCGCCTTTATGTGTTGTCACAATCAACACGTGTTAAAGGAATTTTCAAGAGAATCGGCTCAGGTATGTTAAGGATAAACTTTTCTTCATTTTGGCATGATCTCGTAACTACATGTGTTTGATAACAAGGCATAAAGAGAAGTTCGCACTCCCGAATTTATATACATTATCCTAGTCTCACAATTTACAATATTTTCCCTTATCGGGACTTCATATCTGAGTATTGTCTTCTTCCGGTCAAGAGAGCAGAGGGTCTATATATATACAGTATTATAGTATTTTCCCCACCATAGAGATATAATCGATGTGCAGGACTCTATTGGGAAACCTCTTATCAGATGGTAAGTTATATGTCGAGCCTACTGTGGCCGAGCGCCTATGAGCGAGCCCAGAATGGCTGAGATACAGAGCCTAGTATGGTCTAGCGCCTATGAGCGAGACTACTATGGCAGAGTAGTTATATATATATATATATCGATCCCTATAAGGTTGGACAGCTATTTTACATACTATTTTGAGAGAGTTGAGTCAGTATCAGCAGGTAAGCATATCGTCAGATTATCTTTGACTCCCAGTTACTTTCAGTTATTATATTATCAGTTCAATTTCAGCTTTCAGTTATTATATTTCCTTACATACTCGGTACATTATTTCGTATTGACGTCCCTTTTTCCAGGGATGTTGCATTTCATGCGTGCAGGTTCAGACAGACAGACGAGTAGACCTCCTCAGTGGGTGTTTCCCGAGTTTCCGGGTCTAGAGTTTTTGTGTACATCTTGTGTATATATGTATATAGGTTACGGGTAGTTAGGGGCCCTGTTCCGGTCACAGTACATCCATCAGTAGAGGATTGTAGACATATCCTGTCAGTTAGTGCAGTATGTGGGGCTTGCAAGCCTTGTATGTATATTTTGTTGGTTTTCCAGCTGTAGTAGTTATGACGGCCTTGTGGGCCCATATTTATATTAATGTTTAGTCAACTTTCGCAAATTTTCTTAATGTGGCCCATGGCCAAAGTGTGACATTATATGTTCAGAGTCCCTTAGTCTCAAGATGGTACGTAATGATAGGTGAGACACCGGGTGCAAATCTCTCGCCCCATGTTCGGGTCGTGACAAAAGTGGTATCAGAGCAGTTCTGTCCTAAGGAGTCTACAAGCCGTGTCTAGTAAAGTCTTGTTTATGGGTGTGTAGTGCACCACACTTATAAGCAGGAGGCTACAGGGCATTCAGGACTGTCACTCTTTCTTCTTACTCTAGATCGTGTGGTAGAGCTCAGTTGTAAGAACTCAATTTTCTTAAACTTTATCTTATTCATAATACGACGATGCCTACATTTAGAAAAACGGTTGGTAACATATTGCATATGGTTGTGAAAGAATTAAGTCAGAGGAACTCGATTTGCATGATGCTTATGATGAGTAAATGTAAGGTCTTCAGTAGATCATGTGTGTACTAAGACGTGTAAGCCTCTTGATAAGGATCCTTAAGGCAAAGAATATCTATCCACCCTTATGGTGAAAGGCAATGAGAGATTCAGAAGATAGATACAAGCTTCAACAAGTAAAATGAGCAAGATGAGAAGGGTACGACGTACCCAATTAATGAAGATTATCGGTATGTTCAACTCCGGTAGAAAAATATAAGCATTGTGAGTTACCTTCAGTAACAGAGGTATGTATAATTTGCCACACCCATGTCAGTTATACCCTATTGGGGGATAACAGGTGTAGTTAAGAAAAGGACGGGATATCAGGATCCGGCTGGGGTTAGAGTAACCCAAAATAGTGAATGGATTGTTTGTGGTAGTTGACATTTCTGAAGGATATTACAAAGGTGCTAATAGATCTCCTTGTGAGACACCCAAATGGTGCACTCTAGAATATTACAATTAGATGTGAATACTAGCATGATCAAAAAATTCAGAAGATAGGCACTGGAAGCCTTGAAGGGATAAATATTACCTTAGTGTGGCTCTCGTCCCTAGTAGAGAAATAATGTTAGGAAATTCGAAGAGCAATGGATGGAGCAAGGGGGCTAAAAGCAAAAGAATGTCTTGTTCGAGTTTTCAGAATAAAGTGATAAACATAGATGTTAGCGAGAAATAAGAAGAGAGTTAATGAAGCATTAAGAGTAAGATGTGATACATGGATGACAATGGTAGATCAAAAAGATGACAGTATTACAGAGTCTATAGTTAAGTGAAGGAAAAATTAGAGGTGATAGGCCTTGAGGAAACAAAAGAGTAAAGGCCATAAAGTCATATCCTCATTTCGAGAAATAATGTTTGTGAATACAACGCGACTACCAGAAGGAAAAGTTAGACCCCAGAGTAATAGAAATCAATATGGGTTGGTGAACAAGATAAACTAAACATGAATTAGGGACTGAATGATTTGATAATGGTCGGCATCATGAGAATTTTAGATTTTGTTCCGTCGATAATAGAATGGACAACAGAAGAAGATTCATGAGAAACTCATAGAATGGCCATTCAGGAAGACGCTTCCCTAAAGCAAGCAATGGGAGAAAAGTGAAGCTTAAGGGATGGTATATGCCAGTTATACTAAGTGTCACCCTCGTGAGTAAGAATTTTGTTATCCTTGGTACAGAAGGATTACCGTAAGGAGATTAAGGGTCATCTATGATGTGAAAAGATGCCAAATATGAAGAGGTAAAACATATATAGGTAGATCGTCGTTGCTCCAACTCTTACTACTCCCCTAAAGGGGGAATATGGAGTGATGTGTCATTAAGTCAGAATTAAGTACTTCTAGTAATTATGAAATGGTAAAGGAAGAATGCGATAAAAATGAGAAAGGGATGAGATTGAAATTATTCAAATCCTACATTTATTCTATGTTTCCAGAACGTTATGCAAACACGACGTCAAATAAAGGAAGTAAGAGTTCATGCCCGAGATGTTATTGGTAGATAAGGAGCCAGTGTGGAACGTAAGTTAAGACAAGGAAATAACCCTAGAAATATTACACAGAATATTAATATGAGAATGGGCCAATGAGTAGTTAGTAATTGATTTAGTAAGAGCCTAGTTATGGCTAGACAAGAGGATACAGACAAATCAACAGATCGTGCGAAATAAACAAAGTGAACCCAACATAGTGAATTCAGTCTCGCAGTTATGATATTGTAATCCTTGAGAAATACTCGGATAGAAATTGGGGTAGTTAAAGTTACCGTATGAGGGTTACGGAAATAAAAAAGAGTGCTACTAGGAAGACTGTCAAAACATCAGTTCAGAAGCAACCCTACAGGCACAAGGGCGAGGAAGGACATCAAAAAACAAATTTCGTCAAGTATTCGATGTTATAAGCTCGCAGCTTTACAAGAGTCATAAAGTCCTCCCTAAGTACTACAATGAAAGACTAGATGAGGAAATAAGGAAGAAGGCTTTAACCTAAGCATAGTAACTTGAAGAAGAAATGGTCTCGTAATAGCAGTCTCACTACAACATTGCATGCACTCCATAAGAAAGTGGCACCTATCATGATGAATGAACAGGAAGTAAGTGATATTCGAGATCATATGGGTTACATGGGAGTATTCGTGAGCACCAAGATAAGCCAAGTATGCAAGCAACAAGGGACGAAAATACAAAGAAAGGTAATTGCTTACGTTTAAAGAAAGTTGAGAAGGAATGAGAGGAATTATTCGATCGATGATCCAGAGTGAGTTATGTTATGAACGCATTTAAGATTTCGGAGTATTATCCATGTAGCATATATGTTGACAATCATACAGCCGCTGAAGACTCCAATATAAGTTAAAAGAAAGAATTGAGTCCAGGTCATAGACAAATGAGTGAATTGTTAGAAGATTCTATCATGGATATTCCATAGCGCCCATGAAAGGCTAAAGTAATAACTAATACCATGATCCGCAGATCGAAAGATGGCTTAAGTCTACATAAAGGTTGACCAGAGGGAAGAGAAAACTAAAGAGTTACATCAACTAAGTAATCGGGATTCTGATTATTGGATCCAGAAAATTATAGAAATCATGATTGAGAAAATTGTAGATCGACATTGAGGTGAATCACCAATGAATGGATAAAAGTTACAAGTGTAAGATGAGATCAGGCCATCATTCTTAAGATGAACAGTAATGAGGAAGCATTAAAGGACTTAGGCTTATTCATATAGGATAGGTAACGAGAGTAACCTAGAGTTTGGTAGCAGACCTCAGTAACGATAAATTGAAGTAAGAGTTATGGTATAGTATGACCTAACTAAACACAGTAAAGTCATCTGAAATAAGATATAGCAATATTCGTAAGTTCAACAAAGTACCAAGCGAAGAACTTCAGTATACCTATAGATGCCCAAAGGGACATCTTATCAAGCTCTGTATATGTTTACAAGGTGATGCCTAGAGATTGGCTAAAAGCTGGAGGAAAAAAGAGAGAATAGTCGCATAGGCGCATTTACAAGGTCAGAGTCGTACAAGCTGCATGATAGAAGATAGCAACAGTTCGATATTGGAAGGATTCTGAACATAAGTCGTAGTGTGAGAAAGAGGCCTAAAGGGGATAATTCCCTGGCCTTTGGAATTATTCACAGAACAATTTCCTAGATGGCAAGGAGAGTACTAAAGTATTCGAAAGACATAAGTTATGAAATGATAAGTGCATCAGTCAACATTCGAGGACGAATAATCCAAAAGGGAGAATGATGTTACACCCCATGTTTTCATACGTGGAAGTATGCCAAAAGTAAATTTATGGACGCTCGGAAATAAGATGTTATCTCTCGCATTTTCGTACGTTAAAATTTCATCGTAAGTTAATCGAAGTAAGTTAGGGAATGATATTATAAGTATTAAGCTATATCAAATAAGTGACGAGTAAATTCATGAAGGTGAGAGGGTAAGAAAATCGAAGAAAATGAATTTCGTCGAAGTTTGCCATTATGAGATAAAATACGGTACAAGCTACAATACCCCGTATTCATGGACTAGTGTCATACAAGGTACCACATGACCATGACAGTAAGGTGTATAAAGTGTGCTAAAAGTGAGTAGCATTTTAAGTAATTTGAGATAATTCTTAATTATGTGGGTAATTGGTTAATGGTTGGATTAGTGAGGAATTACCAAGTTAATTAAGAAATTGGTGATTAACTAAGACATTTGGATAAAATTCTTGAAGACCAAATGTGGCAGCAAACCTTGCCAATTGATGACTCTTAAAGTGACTTGATAATGTGTCATTTGAAGGCTTAGTCATCACCTTAGTGGGTCCCACACCCACTAAGGTATAAGATCTATAATTCATTAAGAGAGATTCATAAAATTTGCAAGGTAACATGATTAGCTCAAATTTGCAATGGTAACGTGAGGCTTCTCAAAAATCACAAATTAAAGATGGTCATATGCAGAAAGGTAACGGTATTAATAAAAATTTCATACAAAATTATATTGCGTAATATCAACGGTATTTTGAGATTCTAAGGGAGTACGGTGCAATTCTTCTCAAGAATATCATACGGATTTTCCCTACTTCGATCTGCCGTTACGTGTTGTTGCAATTGATGTATGTTAAAGGGATTGTCAAGCGAATCGGCTCAGGTATTTTAAGGTTACACTTTCCTTCATTTTGGAATGATCCCGTAACTACATGTGTTTGATAACGAGGCATAAAGAGAAGTTCATACTCCCGAATTTATATACATTATCCTAGTCTCATAAGTTACAGTATTTTCCCTTATCGGGAATTTATATTCAATTAATATTGTATTCTTCCAGTCAAGAGAGCGGAGGGTCTATATATATACAGTATTACAGTATTTTCCCCACCATCGAGCTATAACCGATGGGCAGGCCCCTATTGGACAACCCCTGATCAGATGGTAAGTTATATGTCGAGCCTACTATGTCGAGCACCTATGAGCAAGCCTATAATGGCCGAGATATAAAGCCTATGGCCGAGCACCTACGAGCGAGCCTACTACGGCAGAGCAGTTATATATATACCGAGCCCTATAAGGCCGGACAGCTATTTTACGTACTATATTGAGAGAGTTGAGTTAGTATCAGCAGGTAAGCCTATCTTATGATTATCTTTGACTCCCAGTTACTTTCAGTTATTACATTATCATTTCAGTTTCAGCTTTCAGTTATTCTGTTGCCTTACATACTCGGGACATTATTTTGTATTGACGTCCCTTTTGCCGGGTGACACTGCATTTCATGCGTGCATGTTCAGACAAACAGACGAGTAGACCTCCTCAGTAGGTGTTGCCCGAGTTCAGCTTGATTGGTAAGCTCCGCGTCCTTCAGAGTTGCCGGGTCTAGAGTTTTTGTTTACATCTTGTATATATATGTATATAGGTCACGGGTAGATCGAGGCGTTGTTCTGATCATAGTACATCCATCAATAGAGGCTTATAGACATATCTTGTCAGTTAGTGCAGTATGTGGGGCTTGTAATCCTTGTATGTATATTTTATTGGTTTTCCAGTTGTAGTAGTTATGATGGCCTTGTCGGCTCACCTTTATATTGATGTTTAGTCAGCGTTCGCAAATTGTCTTGCAATGTGGCCCATGGTCAAAGTATGACATTATATGTTTAAAGTCCCTTAGTCGCAAGATGGTACGCAAGGATAGGTGAGGCACCGGATGCCGGTCTCGCCCCCCATTTTCGGGTCGTGATAGTGTTCAAGAATGATGTGTGTATTCAAATGTTATGGTTTTGATTCGTGTTTCAAATGAAGGTTAAGATGCCAAATTGTGTGAGAAAAACTCGATATGCTTAAGACTCTTAATTGCTCGTATGTGTACATAAAGGCCTTGATTGAAAACATCTTATTGTTGATAATCTATAAGGATGTTTGAAATGAAATAAATTAATTGGAGATATAAAGTGTGACAACGTGCCAAGATATAAGTTATAATTATAGTTAGTGGTTCCAATGCAAAGAGAGGATGTGGGAAAGATTATGAAATGAGCCTTGACTCAACTCTTTTAATAGGCTTGCTCGATCGGGTAGAAAGAAATCTAATAGGCTTGCTCGGCCGGGTTCACTCGGTTGAGCGCGGGTCATGCTCCCTGAGTTTGGGGCGTGACAGGAACCGTCAAAATACTTATCTGAGTCCATTTACACAAAATATTGACCGTAGTCAAACCAATTCAATTTAAAGACAAAAATTCACATTTTTTAAAAAATTTCACATAAAAGTTTTTCGAAAAAAGACTGGGACTATGTACACAAATTGAGGAACGCTAGACGGAGCTAGACGGGGTCTCAGAATATAGAAATAAAGGCTAAACTCAAAATGACCTACCGGGTCATCACAAAAGAGTTGGATGATATTGCAGGCTTAGAAGGTGATGAGTAGCTATAGGACAAGGGAAAGGATCAAATACGGATTGGGAAGTTATTATATTTAACATTAACAAGACTAGACATATCCTTAGTAGTCCAAACTCTTAGTCAATTAATGCAACTTCCCAAAATAAGTCATTGGGAGGTAGTATTGAGAGTGGTCAGATATGTCAAGAAGGAACCAGGTTTGGGAATTATCATGAGTAGTCAAAGCAGAAATACACTGAGTGCAGATTGTGATGTTGATAGGGCTTCATGTCCTAACACAAGAAAATCCGTCACAAGCTTCCTTGTTAAGCATATCAATTCTCTCATATCCTGGAAGTCTAAAAAGCAAAATACAGTTTCAACAAGATCTGCAGAAGGAGAATACAGGAGCATGGCTTGGCAGTAGCAGAACTTGTTTGGTTAACAGGATTGTTTTAGGAGCTTGGTGCAGAAGTGAAGCTTCCAGTTGAATTGTTCTGTGATAACAAAGCAGCTTGGCAAATTTCTATGAATCTATATATAATGAAAGAACAAAACATATTGAAATATATTGTAATTTTTATCAAGGAAAAAATACAACAACGACAGGTGAAAACAATACATGTCCAAAAGATAATAGGCAGATATCTTGACAAAGGGTTGTTGAGGTTGCAGCATGAGTACTTGATATCCAAGATGAGAGTGCTCAACATTTTTTCACCTACCATCTTGAGGGGGGGGGGGGTTCGAGATGGAATAACTTGAAGCTGTTCTGGAAAACAGTGTTAAGTAGAAGCAGCTAGGAGTTAAACTAGAGTTAGTTATGTAACTAATTATTGGAAGGGTAATAGTTAGTTAGTTAGTGGTAGTTTGGACAACTGCCAATGAGCTGTCAGTTAGATGTAGGAGTTTGTTACTTGTATAAATAGAGGATCAAATCAATGAGAAGCTAAGCTCATTCATTTTCATTTTCTGCTCTGTTCTTGATGCTTCACAGAAGCTCTTCTTGGTCTCTGCACCTCCATTAACATAGAGTAAAAATCTTGAGTTGAGTATGAGCTGAGTGTGCAAAATTTCACAGACCTGTTTTAAGGGTTCACTCATTTCATCAACAAATACAAAGTAGAAAATTTTTCAGTGTTCTTTGATGGCTTCTTCACATAAATTGTTAGAATTTTAAAAACAACGTTTGGGCCATTATAAATCCAAAATTTTACTTTGCTTTCAATACGTGCATGTGATTTATGAGACAATAGTGATGTCTCCCTCGTACGTCTCTATCTTAGCATGTTTGGAAGGACCTAAGCATTCAACTTTACCTGGCTCACTGTCTCTAATAGTATTTGTAAGTTACAAATTTTCCAAAAGTAGTAATGTTTTGAAATTATTGAAAAATCCAACTAAAACATATGTCCGCCTTTATAAATTTCGATCGAGATAGGGTAGGATGTAGATTTAATACTAATAGCGATTGTGATGACTGAGAGTTGGCCAGGCCACCAATATTTCTCAAAGTCAATATCCCCGCCTTGGTTATGTAATATCTCATATTTAGGGTGTGTTTGCAAAATATTTTGTTGGAAAATAAGTGATATTTTAATTTATTTTTTGGTGTTTGATTAGATTGTAGATAATAAATTACGTCGAGAAAATAAAGTCAAGACCGAAAATATTGCAACAATCGTAGTATTTGATTTCAAATAATATGAGTGTACAATCTCTATGAATCCTCTGATTATTCTTTCCAATAGTAAATAAATTTAAGGGCCTTTGAACTCGATCTTGAATCTATATTTGCTTCCACGAACGATGATCTTGAATTCAACTAGCACGAACTTTGATTTGAACTCGTACTCCTTGAATCTTGACTTGTTCTTCGTTATTGGGCTTGAACTTGATTTATTGATTTTGAAGTTCTTCTTCGTTATTGGGCTTGAACTTGATTTCTTGATCTTGAAGTTCTTCGTTCTTAAGCTTGAACTTGATTGCTTGAAGATTGAAAATTGTAGAGAAATTTGCGGCGTTTAATCCACGAGCTCTCTCTTACTTCTTGTTATAACTTCTGGCGTCTTCTCTAAGTTATGAAGACCCCTATTTATAGTTGTGGGAGGGAATAGTTATGATAAGAACAAACTCTTTCCAACCAATCAAATTGAAGTGTGACAAGGCCGTGTTTGATTGGCCAGAACATGTCACTTGCACATGTGGCGCAGTTTCATTGGCCTTTTGATGTGACTTGCCATGCCTTGTCATTTTGACACGTGGTATGATTCTATTGGCTTCAGTTTGACTTAGTGTGCCATGTCATTTGACATGTGGCATCAAACTGGGCCTCTAGGAAGATGACAGCTTGGACTTAATGAAGTGGGCTCATCATTCTAGCAAAATTAAATGGGCTAGCCCAATGGATTAAGACTTATTTATTTAATCCATATATATTGGACTTATATAATTAATTCAATTGTATTAGCCCATAATATTTGTTTGGACTAATATACCTTGAATTTAAAGTACAGTCCAAATAATTTTATGGATTTAAATCCAATAAAATTTAAACGTCTACAAATACCCCCTACTTCAAGACTTGTTGAAGTACAAACTTTAAGGACTAGAATTGAATTATTTATTGAAGACAATTCGTATTTTCCTTGGAATGGCTTCGTCAGTGTTTCTTCTTATAATTAGAACACTTTAGCTGCATGCTCTCTGCACCAAACTAGTGACAAATCCTCATATGCCAATATTAATCCTTTAACTAAGTTTTTCTTTTCTTTTTTTTACTTAAGCACCAAAATTGAAAATAAACTCCAATTTCCAAGCAATTCCAATCGGCTACACATGCAGTAGCTAGAACATTTTGAATTTATCACAATTTTTTATTGTTTATATTCTTACCACCGCAATGTTTTAATCCAAATAGTACACGTCTTTTCCTTCTCCGACTAGCAGTTTTAATTTAAGTAGGAGTCAAATTGTAGTAGCCCAGTTCATGTTGGAAATTAATTGTGACAGCCGCCTTTAACTCTGATCCCACATCGGGAATTAGTTCACAATAGCCTACTCTAACCATCTATATAAGGTTGCACTTTCTTCAACTCAAGATCATCAATTTCAACTGCCTTTGATGTTTGTGAAGTATCATCGAAGGTTATTTCTTCTTCTATTCTTGTGCTTTTCTTCTTTTATCATTTTTTCTGTAGGTCAAAGAAGAAGGGTGTATTCTTGTTTAACGAGATGATCCATGCATGAATATCGGAAAGATTAGGGTGTGAAGGATGGTTAGGCCCGAATATCGAATAGATTACTCCCATGGCCCACTTATCGGAGAGATTACTCTCAATGTGGATCGACTATCGAAGAGATTACTCTCATGGCCCAATTATCGGAGAGATTACTCTCAATTTGTCTCAACTATTGGAGAGATTACTCTCAATGTGACTCGACTATCAGATAGATTACTCTCAATGTGGCTCGACTATCGAAGAGATTACTCTCAAAATGACCGACTATCGTAGATATTACTCTCATGTGGCTCGACTATCGGAGAGATTACTCTCAAAATGACCCAACTATCTGAGAGATTACTCTCAAGGTGGCCCGACTATCGGAAAGATCACTCTCAATATGGCTCCACTATTGGAGAGATTACTCTCAAAATGACCCCGACTATCGAAGCAATGAAAATGTGGCCCGACTATCAGAGATATTACTCTCAATGTGCCCCGACTATCGAAGAGATTACTCTCAATATGGATCGACTATAAGAGAGATTACTCTCAGTGTTCCCCAACGATAGGAGATATTAATCTCAATGTGCCTCGACTATCAGAGAGATTACTCTTAAAAGACTTACATGTCCACCTTAAGATTGGAAAATATAGTTTCCTTTTAAAGACAAACCCACAAAGAGGCCAATTTAAGGTGCAAAGGGACTCATATGTCCACCTTAAGATTGGAAAGTTATAGTTCCTTTTAAGGAAAAACCTATGAAGAGGCCAACTTAAGGTACAAAGGGACTTATATGTCCACCTTAAGATTGGAATGTTAAAGTTTTCTTTTAAGGACAAACCCACGAAGATGCCAACTTAAGGTTCAATGGGACTTATATGTCCACCTTAAGATTGGAAAATTATAAAGCTTCAACTTGAATACTTCGTGGACTTGACGACGTCGACTTGAACACTTGGAAAACTTTGAAGATTTGGCAGATACTTCAACTTGAAGACTTGGAGGCTTAAATATTTTAACATGAAGACCAAAGAACTTGAAGACCGGTAGACTTAAAGATTTGGCGAACATGAAGACACAGTGAACCCCCGGATTTCAGCGCAAATATTTGGCATCCTCCTAAAATCGTCCCATTGAAGATACCAATTTACCATGGAGGTTTGCCCCCTTTAAATCAAATGGGATCCAAAGTTTAACAGAAGAATGGTATCTCGGCTCGATTTTCAAGTGCTGGTTGAATGGACTACATTCCATCGTACTTAATTCGGACAATGATTGGGGGATTATGTATCTTTTGAACTTATGCAACTGAACTCAGAATAAAACTCTAAGCTACCTACGTACCTCGGCGAAGAGCATCAAGTCATACCGTAGTTCAGAATGGGTGATTTTCTTTTTATTTTTTATTTTTTTTTATGTCTTAACTTTTTCCTATGCCGCCTCTTTTGAGGTTTTCAACCTAGCGGACTTCTTTTTTTATTGTGGGTCATACATAGTTTAGACTCATGCGGTCCAGGAGTGTAGGAACATGCAGTTTAGGCTCATGTGTCAGGGAGCGTTGCAACTTCGAGGATAAATTTCTTCAAAAACTTTCCATTTATAGGGAAGATTCTCATGCCATCTGCATCAACCAACTTGTAAGCCCCACTTGAGTAAGCTTCTTGTATGACATATAGTCCATCCCATTTTGAAGTAAACCTCCCTACAGGTTTATGGAAAGTGATAATGGGTCTTCATATGGCAAAGACTTGATCTCCTACTTGAAAGGATCTCGGGAAAACTCTTTTATTGAAGGTGTGAGACAATCGAGCTTGATAACATTCAAGACTTTGTTGAGCTTCCAACCTCTTCTCATCAGAAGCCTCCAACTCTGCTAATCGAAGTCGAGCATTTTCTTCACCAGTGATCCCTTCTTGAATAGCCAGTCGTAATGAAGGTATTTGACGCTCAAGTGGCAAGACGGTTTCGACACTATAAACGAGTGCATAAGGGGTCTCTTGTGTTGGCATAAGTTGTCTTATATGCCCATAGAGCTTCTTCTATACGGTCATGCCAGTCTCGTTTGGATGTGGAGACGCCTTTCTTTAACAAGTTGTATAGAGTCTTGTTGAATGCCTCGGCTAGACCATTGGCGGCAGCATTGTACATAGAAGAGTTGTGTTGCTTGAAGCCAAAGATATCACAAATCTTGTTCATCAACCTATTGTCATATAGCTTGCCATTATCTGTTATTATGTTACGAGGAATGCCAAAATGATCATGATAGTTATGTCACCGACCCATCCCATTAATTTTTTAGCATAATCATGATATGGGTGTAGTTCAGGTTTCTTGACCTCGTAACTACCTAAAAGCCGGTTGATCACCAACTGAGAGTCACCAAAGACTTGCAATTGCAACCGCTTCATTTTCGACAGCCATTTCGAGCCCAAGTATTAGTGTTGTTGATACCCCAATATTTCCCTATATTATTTTCAAAATCCATATATATATTCAAAATAATGCATGAGCATCAATTAATATTTTTTCATAATTTTCTATAATTTTAAAGGATTTTTATTTAATTTATTCCATCATTTTATTAACTAAAAAATTACTCATTGCATCACAAATGGTTTTATGATAATTTTTATTGCTTAATTTTATCACTTATATTTATACTAAGCTTTAATTATTTCACGAATAGCCACATTCACATTTTAGGGTTATAATTGCTATAACTTTGCAATAATAGCCCACAAGTGCATAATTACCTTATTTCACAAGAAAATGACCTTTTATATTTTTATTATATTAAGTAATTATTTTAAATTATTTTTATGCAAAATATCAGTTTTTATAATTTATTAGCTATTTTTACGATTTATTTATCAAAATTAGTTGGGTATTTAACAAATGGCCTCTTTTAATATAATTTCATTTTTGGACCTAGCCCAAATTATTACCTTTAGCCCAATTAAAATACCCATAACCCAATTTCCTATCTGACTCGCCCAACCCCAGATCAAATCTTGGTCGTTGATCTCAGAGATCAACGGTCCAGGATGTTGTTACCATTTTTAATTACTTCTAACACCCTAACCCTAATCATTTCCAAACCACCGCCACCCATGTTTCCCTTCCCTCTTCCGTTCTCTCTCAAACTCTCCCCTAACCCTAGCCGCCGTCACTAGAAACCCTTCAATCTATGGGATTTCCCTTTGATTTTAGGCCCCAGCAGGCCTCCTATCTTCACTGGTTGTTCGATTTTGTTGTTGTTTGATGGAATCTCAAAGAGATTCAACTTAGAGTCGACCTGAACTCTTCATTTTCTCGACGAACCTGCATGTGTTCATCTCTCTGTTTGTGAGTACCGTTATCTTTATGTTTATAGCTTAAATCTATAGTTCCAAACTGGAATTTTCTCACCTCGGTCCATTTTTCAAAACTCTAAGTCTCTTTATACTTGAGTCTGTTCAGATCCTTGTAGATCTGAGATGATTTTAAGTTTATCTGGTATTTCTCTTTAAAAAACCTTCTGTTTGTCCTTATTATTAACTGATTTTAATATTTTTCTAAAATTAGGGTTTCATCTTTAAGTTCCTTGCAAAAAGGTTCTAAAATTTCTAAGCGTTTAAATCTGGTTCTCTTTACTTCTCGACTGACTTTTCATGCATATGTTCTAATCCCTATGTTTGTTTTATTATTTCACTGTTTGTTTCAATATTTGCCCGTTATTCTTTGTCCTGTCAATTAACAGAGAATAATTGATTTTATTCGCCTAATTAGGGTTCAAAATCATATTTTTGTGTTAAGATTAGTATTTCTCCACAATTTTTACTTATTTTCCATATTTGTGACTCATAATTGGTACTACTTCCCTTAATTAGATTACTAGCCTAATTTTTGGGATTTAATTGCTTTAGCCGACCCCTATATGATCTTTGATTGATTCGTTTACCTTATTTAATCCCCTACTTGGCTGTTAATTGATTCTCCCTAATTTAAGGGGTATTTTCCGGATTCTGTTCAATTTTTTGATTGAGTTTAGCCCAAACCAAATTAACTAGTTAATTTTATTCGCATACCTTATTTGTGAACTCTAAATCTTCCTTGCCTTATTTGTCTACTCTGTTGAATGCTATATAAATCCCCATTCTGATTTTTTTTTTCAAAAAACACACGAACACGCATAGAAAAACACAGAAACACACACACAAACTCTCATTCTCACACCCTCTCAATTGTAGTCTTTCTGTTACTTCTATTTACTGCCCTGTCTAGCTGGCTGAAAGCTAAGGCTAGACCCTTGGATTCTACTTGATTTCATCTTCTTGTTTACTACTTCTTAACTGGTATGCTCCTATTTCTGTTTTCATACTCTATTGAATATGCTATGTAGTTGAACCTATGTCCTTCCTGTCTATTGCTCTTGATCAACATGACTTAATTCATGTTAACTTGTCATGTCCTATATGTTAGTATGGTTAGTATATTCCGGTTTGATCTATGACACTTTTCTACTTGTTTCTTAACTAGCATGCTTCAATTCCTGCCCTGTTTATGTGTTTTTTACCTTAACATGTTCCTGGTCAATTCATGATTCCCGTACTAATATACTTTAAATTCCTGCTACTTTCTCTGTATGGCTGTCCGATTAGCCATTTAACTTTAGAATGTTTCTGTTTGATCCATGATACTTGTTTATCTGTTTCTGAAACTAGCATGCTTTAGTTATTATCACCCTATTCTGCACTATTTGTTCATCTGGTTGTTTACTCTAAATTTCAACATGTCCTTGCTTGGTGCATGATTCCACCTAGTAATAGTTAATGAACTTAGTCAATTCCAGCAATGTGAAACCTTGTTTGACTTAATTGTGACCATGTTCTGCCCGTAATTCAGTGTTCCTACTCTTGTTGTGACTATTATCTGATTTTGTTCTGTTTGTGATCTTGTAACTTATTTCTATGTACTTCTAAAACTCAAACTGTTTTTTTTTTTTCTAAAATTATTTTCCTACTCTTATATACTATTTTCAACTCCTACTCTTAGATATCTAAGGTCCTGCCCCCCCCCCCCCCCCCCNTGAGCATTGCCCGGGGTCCCTGAGGCCCTTGGGAACTTTGACACACTAGAAGCCCATTTGGTGTATTATGAACTACTGGTGTACTCCAGATTTGATTGAAGGCCTCGCTTCCATGTTGACTTTGAGTCTGCCAAGGCTCCCTATAGTATAGCGATTTTCATTATATAATTCATTTGTATTGGTCTGTAATAATAATCTTTATAAAACATATATGGGGTTATTAGTAGAAGCTGGGGAAGGATTTTTATATATCTTTTATCATATCCAGGTATAAATCATGCTTATAGGCTAATGTGGTGATTCCTTATGTGCATTAGAAACCATGCCTATAGGGTTTATCTCATTATCCTGAATTTTCACACTCTGCATCCTAGAAATCCTGCTCCTTGGTCGTTTATCAATTCTGCATCAGTAATCATGTTTTCAAAGTCTCCATGTGTGCATTAGAAATCATGTTCCTAGGATCTTCCTTGTTGAACTTTCTTGGAAACTGGTTAACGCCTTACTCGCCTAGATATCATGCCTATAGGAAACACATATAAAAACAATTTCAACACTTAGACATCATGTCTATAGGAAAAAAATGTAAAAACCAATTTATGTGTTTAGATAGCATGTCTGTAGGAAATAATACTTGTAATCAGTATCAGCACATAGAAAGCATGCCTATAGGATCTAAAAAGACAAAATCTGCCGGTTAAAATCAATCTCTGGCTTATAATTATGGTCTGATTAACGTTTAGATACCATGTTTATAGGATCCTGCCCGGTTATCACTTAGGCAAGCCAGTATGATAATTAAAATCCTGGGTTTAAAATTGTGATTTTCTTTCTGCTTGAAACGTGCCCAGATTCAGTAAGTGATAAAAATTAGTAGGCAAACTGATAGGTACTCACTGCCTCACTTAATAAAACTACTGCACATTCTGTTTATTCTCATTTAGATATCCTACCTATAGGACCCCCTAAATCATTTAAAATTGTTTGTTTGAATAAGCGTGCAATTGTT
Organism: Nicotiana knightiana; assembly: GCA_005239525.1. Lineage (NCBI taxonomy): Eukaryota > Viridiplantae > Streptophyta > Magnoliopsida > Solanales > Solanaceae > Nicotiana > Nicotiana knightiana. Next base: position 26,130 of record ML392873.1, read on the forward strand.
TGTTTATTTGTGGAGGTAAATATGAGCCCTTTAACTGCTCCTTATGTGACAGCCTTACTTGACTTTTTGTTTGTCGCTTAAATTTTCCCCTTTTAAGCAACATAGGTGAGTCTAGAACCACCTTAAATAAAGGTCCTAAACACCTCCTGGACTATAAGGAAGGGACGGGTAGTGCACGCATAGGATACGTACAAGATTCTATTAGAACGCTTAGATAATAATTGAAAGGGGGAGGGTAATAGGGTAGTAAAGGAGATGATGACTTGTGCGCTAATGCTACGTGTAAAACCTCTATTTGAGGAAGGTTACCGAGTATGGCATAGAAGTGATCCTATTGGCTAATAAACCTAGGACCCCTTTAATTTCCGTTTTAAAGTAATATGTATTTGTTTTTAAACTGTTTTATTTTCCTTTAAAGACTAATTCACTTAAATTAAGTTTGGCTCCGTTGTGGACCTCGAGGGGTGCCTAACACCTTTCCCTCAAGGTAATTTCGAGCCCTTACCCAATCTCTGGTGATGTAAACCGGTTTATGAGTTATTTACTTTAGGTTCCCTAACGCACCTTAATCCGTTAGGTGGCGACTCTTCAAATTCTATACCCCGTTCCAAAAGGAAACGAATTGTCCCAAAATGTTGAAACCCGAACTCTGCGAGGAAAAAGGGGGCGCGACAAGTGTTTGATACTCAGCAACGTTGTTAGAGCAGAGTTGCGTCAACGTAAAAGAGTAGGGTAGAACTTCACCTTGAGAAGTGACAAATACTACACCGGCACCAGCTACTCCACGATGTGCAGCATCGTCAAAGTACATCTCCCATGGAGGTTGAACTTAAATGACCATTGTGTCCTCATCAGGTAGTTCATCAGTTAGCTCCCAATCATTAGGTATAGGGTGATCTGCCAAGAAGTCTGTCAATGCTTGTCCTTTTACAGCCTTTTGAGGGATGTACAAAATCTTGAATTGTTGAAATTGGAGATACCATATCGCTAGTCGATCACTAAGAATAGGTTTTGACATCACAAACTTGATGGGATTTGCTTCAGAAACAAGACGAACAACATGAGCTTGAAAGTAGTGCTTCAACTTTTGAATTGAGAAGACTAACGCCAAACACAAATTTTCAATTGGCGAATAATTCAGCTCGTATGGTGTCATCATCCTATCAAATAGTAAAGAGAGTTTTCTTTCCCCTCACTATTTTCTTCAACCAACAGTGCTCCAACAGACCTTTCTTGTGCCGAAATATATAGTAGCAGCGGCTTGCCAAGTATAGGAGTTGCTAAAATATCAAGTAAGATTTAATGCTCTCAAAGGAATTGCTACACGCTTGGTCCCATTTGAAAGGTACACCTTTCTTCATAAGGCGACTGAATGGTTGGCACCTCCTAGCTAGGTTCGAGATGAATCTCCTAAGGTACGCTAACTTTCCTTGCAGACTTTTCAATTCGTGAATATCCAGAGGCTCACGCATTTTCAAGATTGAATCTACTTTGGCTTGATCAATTTCAATCGATGTCAAACAATGAAACCAAGGAACTTTCCAGAAGTAACTCCAAAGGCACATTTCAATGGATTCATCCTAAGTTGGTACCTCCGGAGCAACTCAAACACCATTCAAGTCTTTCAAGTGGTCGCCCCTCTTTATCGATTTTACCACCAAGTCGTCCACATAGGATTTAATTATTATGTGGATAAGATCGTCAAAATATTCTGCATAACCCTTTGATAAGTAGCACCAGCGTTCTTCAAGCCAAAAGGCATTACCCTGTAGCAATATATACTCGTGTGGGTGCGGAATGCGGTATGCTCCTCATCTTTTGGTTCCCTGGGAATTTGGTTATACCTGACGAACCATCCATAAACGACATTGCCTCATACCCAATAGTAGCATCGATCATCAATTCTAGAATAGCAAGCGGGAATTCATCTTTGGGACACGCATTATTGAGATCGCTGAAGTCGACGCACACTCGAATCTGGCCGTTCTTCTTCCTTACAGGGACAATACTTGAAACTCACGTTGGGTATTTAACTTCCTGAATAAATCCAGCTTCAATGAGTTTGTTAACTTCGGTTTCAATCAAGGGAACTAAGTCCGATCTAAAGCGCCTTTAAGCTTGCTTAACAGGACGAGCACCATTCTTGACCGCAAGGTGATGGACTGCTACTTTAGGGTCCAAGCCAGGCATTTCTTTGTAACTCCAAGCAAAGACATCCCTAAACTCCTTGAGTAACTCAATATAAGTGCTTTCTTCATCAAATTCTAGTAAAGCACTTAGGTAGCTGGGTCTTGGTTCTTCATCAGTGTCAAGGTTAACTTCTTTTTAAGGCATCAATCATTGCCTTCACCCCTTCTTCAAGTTTTGGGGGAGCATCTTTCGCATCTTCATCTTATTAAGGGTCCCATCGTTGAAGGATATGTGATAACGTGGTGAAACATCGTCCAATTTCCCGTCATCCTCCATTAGAGATAAAACACTATGCTCGCTTTGTCTAGTAACATGATACGAAGAACCCACATTTTCTTCATCTTCATCATGTTCTTTAGTGTAGGCCACAGTGTATGGATTCACCTTTAGTACTTCATCACACGAAACCATGACTTTTGTTTGTCGATTCATTCTAGAAGGAAACAAACTTTGGAAATCTTTAGAGATCTTCTGAATTTTGGGCGAAGCGGGTGTTCTTGTATTTTGGTAATTTCTCTGAAAATTATTCTCCTTCTTTAATGGACCCAATCTCTAAAATACGAAAGTTCTCACAGTTGATTTTCCAAGTCGATCAAAGACAGAAGGACTGTTAGAAGCAGCAGATTCGTCTTCTACAGTGATATAATTGCTGCTCACCCTTCTTATGGAGATGCGCACTGGTGACGGTTGCTTGTATCCCAAACCTTCACGTGGTTGTCTCGTTGTAGCTTTTTATGGGAGCTTCCCTAACTTTGAAGGCTCGTTGAAATTGTATCCAGCTTTGGCAGATAGCCTGTAAATTTTAGGATCAAAACCTTCATTTGTTCTCTTCGTAGGGAGTGTCACATTCTGCAAACGATTTTGGGCTACAAACACTGCAGGCGGCTTTGAGGACAACTTTACTGCCTCAATTCGTTTTACCGAAAGAGTTAACTCCTTTAGCATGTTAGTTTGGAGATTAGATGATTCGCCTTCATCTTTATTCCTTTTAGGGACATATTGGAGGGCATGACTTACTTTCTTTCCATAAGACGCAATATCCCCTCTATGAGATTTATTCGCGTTGGGTTGCACCTCCTCAGTAACAGCTTTGGCTTTACCAATAGTCACCTCAGCTCTTTTATTTTTGGGCTCGTCATTATTGCTTTTCATGCCATCGTCAACTTTTAGCTTCTTCACAATGCGGTTCTTCAAGTATAACTTTTCATCGGTGAAGTGTGACTCTGCCACGGTGAATGGCTCATTATCAGAAACTATCTTCTTCTCGACTTCACCGTCGTAGTATTTTAAACATTGATGGTAGCTAGATGGAACTACTTTATTCTCATGTATCCAAGGCCTTCCAATAAAGACATTGTATGAAGTATTCGCATCGATCACATGCAGCCATGAACTTGATTGCATATCTTCAATGATGATTCCCAGCCTGATCGCGCCTATGGATATTTTCCCCCTTTGGTTGAATCCTTGGATCATCACACGAATTTCTGAGAGTTCGTTCATGGGAATACCAAGTTCTTTCATAGTGCGAATTGGAAAAATGTTCACTGAGGATCCTCTATCAACCAAAATTCAATTTACCATTTCATCACACATATAGCCAACCGGGTACAATGGGCGGCCATGAAGAGTGTCACCTAGCAGAAGATCGTCCTTTGTGAACGTGACTTTTTCCTCACAAGCATTAACTTTTTGAGGAGTGGACTCGATAAGCTTTTCCAAAGATGGTGCCAACGTTAGGTCATCACTCTTTTCTTTCCTTTCTCGTTATAGAAACAAGAGGCATCAATAACCCCATGGGAAATCTTCGTGCGGAACCAACTTGGTAAAAACTCCTCCAAGGTCACTGGATGTCGTGGCTTTTGAGGGTGGTGCACCTCCACTTTTGCTTTCTTTAAGTGCTTAACTGGATTCCATATCCTTGGTCTTTTTACCGTCATTTTCCTTGTTGGTTGTTCTACTGATTCTTTTCATGGGCTTCTTCTGTGGTGCCTACGACGAGTCACCAACGTCCAAACTTCATCATCATCAGGTGATTGACTTTAGCTTTGTCATTCTCCAGTAATTCTTCATCTTTACTTTCTTTAAAACCACATAATTCATCCGGACTGAATGAGCCAAAGGTGATAGAGACTTGGTTTGCGCTCGTTTTCTCATCTTTAAGCACGATCTTTTTTGCGCGATCCAAGTCCATAACTTTGTCCTTGAAGACAAAGCACTTCTCCAGAGGGTGGCTCATAAGTTGATGGTATTTTCAGTAATTTGGGTCATTTGTTCTCCCAGCTTCATTTGGTCGCTTCATCTCCGGAAGCTCAATGAGATTTAACTCGAGGAGTTCTTCAAAAATAGCTGGCACATCAGAATCTAGAAATGGGTACTCTTTTTTTTGCATTTCTTTTAGAGTCAACTTTCCACTTGGCTTATCCTGAAAAGAAGTGGATTTCATACTCTGCTTCTTTCTCACCTTCGTCGTGAACTTTACAGGTGATGTGTTGACATTCATAGCTTCTTTGCTTTCAGACTTGGGTACGAACTTGCCCCACTTCCTGACTTCTTGCTTTTCGTTCCCTTTGCGAGGTTCATAGATGGGAAACCTTTCATTTCCAGCAAATACCATGCTCAATTCCATGTCATGGGCACGAGTTGCAAGTTCTTCAAATGTTCTAGGCTTAATACCTTGCAAGATGTAGCACAACACCCAATCCATGCCTTGGATGCACATCTTTATGCCAGAAACTTCACTGAGCTTGTCTTTACAGTTGAGGCTTCATTCCTCCAATGATTGATGAAGTCAATGACTCGTTCACCCTTCCGTTGGCGAGTATTTGTGATTTCCACCATGCTCACAGTGTGCCTTGTGCTATAAAAGCGATTGAGGAACTCTTGCTCTAGTTGATCCCAGTTATCAATAGATCCCGCCTCGAGGCCTGTATACCAATCAAAAGCATTTCCTTTTTGCAATCGGACAAACTTTTTGACAAGGTAATCTCCATAATTCCCAGCATTGTTGCATGTCTCAACGAAGTACGCTACATGTTGCTTTGGATTGCCTTTACCATCAAACTATTGAAACTTTGGAGGTTGATAGCTAGCAGGCATCTTCAACTATCGATCCTTTCAGTGTACAGCTTTGCGTATGTAAGGGAGGACTTGGAAGCAACTTCATATTTATTCTTAATAGTTCCTTCAATAAACTCCTTCAGTTGATCAACGGGAATCATCCCTTCATATGAGACAGGGATAGCCTTAGCGGATGCTACTCGTCTCGGGGGAGAATTAATTCATGGAGCTTCTGGGAGCTTGCCAGGTGCATGGGTGGATTCTTTTTCCATCAAGATTCCCACCCTATCTGTTATCTTGTCAATTCTAGAATCTTGATTTTGCATTCACTTAGTCAAGCTAGTGATTGCTTCCGTCAAGTTCGCCAACTGCTCTTCCACAGATGAAGTGTTTGTCACCATGGCTTGCATGATTGTTGTAGATGATAGGGAGTATCATGGATTATCACACAGATTAATTCTCGAATGGCTCACGCTATGCGGTGTAAGTGGGGAGGATCCATCACTTGAAGCATCATCATCTTCCTTCACAGCAGAGTTCTTCGATCCGGAGAGGTCAAGAAGAGCAAGAGTTTTCTTGAACTTTTCAGCAACATCGCTTCCTCCTTCGGGTACGTTTGTGGAAGACCTTGCTCCTTTTGAGGATGAAGATCCGAAAACAGGGGTTGATGCGCCCGGCACTTAGAGTGCTTGACTGGTCCGAAACTTCCAAAGGTAACATCGAGGATGCTTTCCACATCAGTATAGAACCTGGAATTAGCAACCTTGGTGGAAGTTGATCTGGGGTTGATTTTCTTTGAAACCATTTTGATGTTCTTAAACTTTGGTGATTGAAAAGTTGAGATGAGAGGTAGAGATTGTCTCACTAGGCGTGCCAGAATTTGTAGACAATAAATTGCGTTGAGAAAATAAAATCAAGACCGAAAATATTGCAACAATTGTAGTATTTGATTTCAAATAATATGAGTGTACAATATCTATGAGTCCTCTGATTCTTCTTTCCAATAGTAAATAAATTAAAGGGCCTTTGAGCTTGATCTTGACTCTATATTTGTTTCCACAAATGATGATCTTGAATTCAACTAGCACGAGCTTTGATTGGAACTCGTACTCCTTGAATCTTGACTTGTTCTTTGTTCTTGAGCTTGAAGTTCTTCCTTCTTGAGCTTGAACTTGAACTTGATTGCTTGAAGCTTGAAACTTGTAGAGAAATTTGTGGCGTTTGATCCACAAGCTCTCTTTTGCTTCTTGTTATAACTTCTGGTGTCTTCTCTGAGTTATGAAGACCCCTATTTATAATTGTGGGAGAGAAGAGTGATGATAAGAATAAACTCTTTCTGACCAATCAAATTGAAGTGTGACAAGGTCGTGTTTGATTGGTGAAAATATGTCACTTGCACATGTGGCGCGGTTTCATTGGCCTTTTGATGTGACTTGGCATGCCTTGTCATTTTGACACGTGGCATGATTCTATTGGCTCTTCAGTTTGACTTGGCGTGCCACGTCATTTGACACGTGGCATCAAACTGACATCTAGGAAGATAACAGCTTGGACTTAATGAAGTGGGCTCATCACTCTAGCCCAATAGATTAAAACTTATTTATTTAATCCATATATATTAGACTTATATAATTAATTCAAGAGATTTTTACATTGTAAGGCTCTTATAAAATAGTATTTATATTAATGTTACCATATTTAGATTATTACAATAATAGCACATTTTATTACAAATGCAGTATTTAACAACGTATTCATTTTCTAACTCTTCCTAAAAATAAGGGATTATGTTTAAATTCTTGGTATCTTATTTATCTTTCTCTCTCATGATAAATAATCGCTGAGAAGATTTCTATGAAGTTTCATGTCTTCTCTTATTTCAGTAGAAGTTCTTCCCATCACTTATCAATTTAATTGTACTTTTTCGAAAATGATGCTCAAATACTATTGTTGCTTTCTCACAATCATCGGCAAATCTCACTATTCTAAGAAATTACCAACGCAAGAGTTAAATCAATTATTTCTTTCTCCTCATGCTTTTTATTCTTCAATGATATATACTTTGGCCTATTATACAGAGTATCATCACCTGCTACACGACCAAGTGTTCAAGTATAAAATTTCTTTCTGATATATTGTCATTGCTCATCGGTATAGTAGATTTTTCCTAATATTTAATACAGCATGTCTATTTTAAAATATGACATATTAAATATAAACATTTATATATACTTCATACGTATAATATACCAAAATATTACATAACATTTGAATTCAAAACATACCTTATTTATACGATGTTGAATACACATAATTGAGTATTTTATAATGAAATTATACCTCAAAAGTGTATTTATACAAAGGGGATTTCTGGTATTTTTTTTCTTTAATATTTTATTTTTATTTGGACAGTTTTGTTTTTTCAGCAAAATATACATTTAGTATATTTATAATATATTATATTGTAAAAGTTTTATATAATTTTATTATTCCTTCAATAAAATAAATCATTATTAACTGCAATTATACTATGGATATAATGTAAATATTTCACCTATTACTCTTCAGGTCTATCAATATGTATTTGTATAAAAAATATAATGTAGATTATACTGTGAATATTATGTAAATATTCTATTAATTTATTTCACCTTGAAGAAAATTAAAAGAAAGACAAAAGGCCACAAAATAGGAGAGTTAGCGTGTTAGTGACTTGACTCCTAGAATCTTGAATGAATATGCATAATTTATGTTAAGTGATGAGGCGAAGAAAAATAAGAGAGTTTAAATAGAAGAAAAGAAAGATAAATGTTAGAAGAGAATACCTACAAATAAGCAAAAACAAATGAAATGGATACGGATTAATAATAACTTAATTCCTACAAATAAGCAAAACATTATGTTTCTCTTAAGGAATGACATTAATTAGGTGCCATCTTTGTTAATTACTTAGATGCCATTTTGTTAATTACTTACTACTGCCATGATTCTGTTAGATTTTCTTAAATACTGTCTACGTATGTTTTTTGCTCATAATTATATTAGCCCATAGTATTTATTTGAACTAATATACCTTAAATTTAAAATACCGTCTAAATGATTTTGTGGATTTAAATCTAATAAAATTTAAACGTCTACATAGATACAAAATTATTTTTTGAAAAATATATAATCTAACCAAACATTATATAGGAGACGAAATGGATAAGAGCGGGAAGGGTAGTAGGTCGGGATCTAAAAGCCGAGATTAGGGTAGGAGAGGTAGGGTGGGCCGGGGAGTAGGGTGTGACTGGTGTTGGGGTGGTGTGGGAATAAAAGTAAATATATCAGAAAATTAAGGGGAGTCAATACATAATATATTTATATATAATTTATTTTTTTATCTAGCTACACAGTGTATTTTTTCCGTGAAGGGGTGTACACCTTTTCCAATAAGGTGGCTCCGCCATTGGTTGAGGATGTGGGGATTGGGGTGTGGAAGCTATTACTCAGCCCCATAGTTGAGTTACTAATTTTTCGACACGTGCGTTGTACGTGTATCTCCTGTTTGTCCGTACAAATTTTTTGAAACCATACTTAAAGTTAAAAAGTACAAGCTCAATTAATAAAATGTGAAATAAATAGCACTGCGAGATGTGGCATCATAATTTGTTAAACTAAAATGTATATTGTGATGAAATTTATATTATACAAAGGTCATATATAGAGACAGATGATTATATTGTAAAGCAAAGTAATAATATGACGGTGAAAATTGATTGCCTAGAATTTTGCTCTCCCTTCCTCCTCCTATTCTAAACAAAAGGGTTAAACTGTTTTTGTTTTCCTTCCTGTATAATTAAAAAAATTACAAAAGTAAGTTACAAGTGATATTTCCTGCGTACATTGCATTTGATGTTTTCATTATTTTTATTCATATAATAAAGAGTAGTAGAAAATTATTGGAATACTATTGATTGTAAGGGCAAAGTAAATTAGTAAAATTAACTTTTGACTTGAAGTTAATTAACCTAATTAACTAATTGCTCCACATAAAGTTAATTTAAATAAAAATTAAGTAACGGATAATTTGGTCATTCAGCTTTTAAGAATATTTTAATTTTTTAATTTTGATTTAAAGTTTTTTTTTTACAATATGATATGATTTGACTTGAAGTCATCGCACCTTCTTTAGCCATCTTTGTCCCGTGCTTAAATCTCTATCTTTGCTGACATATGATTCATCTGAACTTCCGGCACTTCACGTGAAATTTGAAAATAAAACCGTCTCTCCGTCAAAATAGTAAAAATTGCGCGGGGCACCCTATTTGCTCGTCCCTATTTAATCTATACCCACTTTTTAAAATCATTTAACTTGTACCCACTTTTTAAATAACTTCAGCTCCCCTTTCCCTCGCTGAGCTGAAGTTCACCAGTTAAGCTGAAGTTCGCCAGTTATAAAGACAAAACTTCAGCATACGGGGTTGAAGTTCCCAAGTTAAAAAGACAACAACTTCAGCCCCGTATGCTGAAGTTCCCCAGTGTAACTGGGGGAACTTCAGCCCCGTATGCTGAAGTTCCCCAGTGTAACTGGGGGAACTTCAGCCCCGTATGCTGAAGTTCCCCAGTGTAACTGGGGGAACTTCAGCCCCGTATGCTGAAGTTCCCCAGTGTAACTGGGGGAACTTCAGCCCCGTATGCTGAAGTTCCCCAGTGTAACTGGGGGAACTTCAGCCCCGTATGCTGAAGTTCCCCAGTGTAACTGGGGGAACTTCAGCCCCGTATGCTGAAGTTCCCCAGTGTAACTGGGGGAACTTCAGCCCCGTATGCTGAAGTTCCCCAGTGTAACTGGGGGAACTTCAGCCCCGTATGCTGAAGTTCCCCAGTGTAACTGGGGGAACTTCAGCCCCGTATGCTGAAGTTCCCCAGTGTAACTGGGGGAACTTCAGCCCCGTATGCTGAAGTTCCCCAGTGTAACTGGGGGAACTTCAGCCCCGTATGCTGAAGTTCCCCAGTGTAACTGGGGGAACTTCAGCCCCGTATGCTGAAGTTCCCCAGTGTAACTGGGGGAACTTCAGCCCCGTATGCTGAAGTTCCCCAGTGTAACTGGGGGAACTTCAGCCCCGTATGCTGAAGTTCCCCAGTGTAACTGGGGGAACTTCAGCCCCGTATGCTGAAGTTCCCCAGTGTAACTGGGGGAACTTCAGCCCCGTATGCTGAAGTTCCCCAGTGTAACTGGGGGAACTTCAGCCCCGTATGCTGAAGTTCCCCAGTGTAACTGGGGGAACTTCAGCCCCGTATGCTGAAGTTCCCCAGTGTAACTGGGGGAACTTCAGCCCCGTATGCTGAAGTTCCCCAGTGTAACTGGGGGAACTTCAGCCCCGTATGCTGAAGTTCCCCAGTGTAACTGGGGGAACTTCAGCCCCGTATGCTGAAGTTGTTGTCTTTTTAACTTGGGAACTTCAGCTCTAGAGCTGAAGTTCCCAAGTTAAAAAGACAACAACTTCAGCATACGGGGCTGAAGTTCCCCAGTTTACAAAGACAAAACTTCAGTTCTCTTGAGCTGAAGTTTTGTCTTTGTAACTAGGGAACTTCATCCCCGTATGCTGAAGTTGTTGTCTTTATAACTTGGAAACTTCAGCCCCGTATGCTGAAGTTCCCCAGTGTAACTGGGGGAACTTCAGCCCGTATGCTGAAGTTTTTGTCTTTATAACTGGGAACTTCAGCACCGTATGCTGAAGTTCCCCATTTACGAAGACAAAAACTTCAGCTCTAGAGCTGAAGTTCCCTAGTGTAACTGGGGGAACTTCAGCCCCGTATGCTGAAGCTTTTGTCTTTATAACTGGGAACTTCAGCCCCTTATGCTGAAGTTCCCATTTACAAAGACAAAAACTTCAGCTCTAGAGCTGAAGTTCCCCAGTGTAACTGGGGGAACTGGGGAACTTCAGCCCCGTATGCTGAAGTTTGTCTTTATAACTGGGAACTTCAGCCCCGTATGCTAAAGTTCCCCATTTACAAAGACAAAAACTTCAGCTCTAGAGCTGAAGTTCCCCATTTACTAGAGCTGAAGAACTTCGCAAGCTACTTCAGGCTCGTTTACTAGAATGCTGAAGTTTTGCGTGATTGCCTTTGCTACTTCAGCCCCGCATGCTGAAGTTATGCGCAAAAGCGGGTACGGATGCCATTTTTTTACAAAATGGGTATAAGTTAAAACGTGGCACAAAAAGTGGGTACGGATGCAAAAGCCCCATCAAAATACTGACACGACAAACACGGGCTTTATGCATCCGTACCCGCTTTTTGTGCCACGTTTTAACTTATACCCGCTTTGTAAAAAAAATTGAATCCGTACCCGCTTTTGCGCATAACTTCAGCATGGGGGACTGAAGTAGCAGAGGCAATCACGCAAAACTTCAGCTTTCTAGTAGACGGCTTGCGAACTTAAGATCTAGAGCTGAAGTTGTTGTCTTGTAACTAGGGAACTTCAGCATACGAGGCTGAAGTTCTCCATTTATAAAAACAAAAACTTCAGCATACACTGGGAGCTTCAGCCCTAGAGCTGAAGTTTTGTTTTGTAACTGGGGAACTTCAGCATACAGTTATAAAGACAAAAACTTGTAACTAGGGAACTTCAGCATACGAGGCTGAAGTTCTTCAGTTATAAAAATAAAAACTTCAGCATACGGGGCTGAAGTTTCCCCCAGTTACACTGGGGAACTTCAGCCCTAGAGTTGAAGTTTTGTCTTTGTAACTGGGGAACTTCAGCATACGGGGCTGAAGTTCCCCAGTTACAAAGACAACTTCAGCTCTAGAGCTGAAGTTGTCTTTGTAACTGGGGAACTTCAGCATACGGGGCTGAAGTTCCCCAGTTATAAAGACAAAAACTTCAACATAAGGGGTTGAAGTTACCCAGTTACACTTGGGAACTTCAGCTCTAGAGCTGAAGTTGTCTTTGTAACTGGGGAACTTCGGCATACGGGGCTGAAGTTCCCCAGTTACAAAGACAACTTCAGCTCTAGAGCTGAAGTTGTCTTTGTAACTGGGGAACTTCGGCATATGGGGCTGAAGTTCCCCAGTTATAAAGACAAAACTTCAGCATAATGGGCTGAAGTTTCCCAGTTTCCAGTTTTGTCTTTGTTTGTCTTTATAACTTGGGAACTTCAGCTCTAAAGCTGAAGTTTGTAACTGGAAAATTTTGTCTTTGTAACTGGGGAACTTCAGCCCCGTATGCTGAAGTTTTGTCTTTATAACTGGCGAACTTCAGCTTAACTGGTGAACTTCAGCTCAGCGAGGGGAAGGGAGCTAAAGTTATTTAAAAAGTGGGTACAAGTTAAAAAAATTTTAAAAAACAGGTATAGGTTAAATGGGGGCGACCAAATAGGATACCCTGCGCAATTTTTACGACAAACACTGTCAAAGAATTTTGGACTTCAAATTAAATGGATAGGCCCGTACTATCAAATGGGAGTGCATTGCATCAAGTCCACTTGCAATAATAGTTAATATGCACGTGGCTTTTTTCAAACCATTCTTCTTGAACTTATATACACAAAGAAAAAATGAAAACCTTATAAAACACATTGGTCATTTCCTCATCAGTATTTTCGACAAGACCTCAAAGACTCCAGTATAAAAAAGATAAGCAGCTCCAAATCTCTAGTTGGTAAGCCAAGAGAAAAATGGACAATGTATCCATTATTTTTGTTGGACTGTCATTCGTCTGGATTTTGGTGCGTCAACTCATGTCACTTAGAAGAACCAAAAGCTGTAAAAGACTTGCACCAGGTCCATTATTTTCTTTGCCTATTATCGGAAACCTTCATTTGCTTGGTAACCAACCTCACAAATCACTAGCTCAACTCGCTAAAGCTCATGGTCCAATTATGAATCTCAAATTTGGCCAAATAAACACAGTGGTCATTTCCTCATCACTCTTGGCTAGACAAGTCATGCAAAAACAAGATTTGAACTTTTCCAATAGGTGTATTCCTGACGCTCTCCGTGCCTGCAATCACTATGATTTTTCTGTTATTTGGTTACCAGCCAATCATCACTCTCGCTGGAGGACTCTTCGCAAGATTATGAACTCTAACATCTTCTCAGGTAAATAGACGATTGCATTTTGACCCCTTGGATTACCCTTTTTGATTCATTTTGATGCAATAGCTTGTTGGCCAGTTCGAGTTTAACATGTTAGATTAAATCAATAAACGAGATTGTCTATTTGAAC
>ML392881.1:0-27728 GCA_005239525.1 Nicotiana knightiana
CAAATCAAAACCTCCACCAGCTCAAAAGAAAAGGAAAGGAGTAGATGCTACATCTAGCATGACCGGTGAGGAAGAAGTAGCTGCTGTAGCTGCTATGAGGCAGCAACCTGCTGGCTAAAGAGAATATGGGATCAACAGCATACCACCACAATCAAGGAAGTGGTATGCTCGTTGCAAACCAATCTACCTCAACATGATGATGCAACCAGCGACACCTGCAACGAGGGGGATGAGGCAACCTTGATCCGTGAAGGATAGTACCTCCGACATGTACGAGAGCCAACTCTTGATGACACGGAAGATGAACACGTTGCATCATGAGATTCATGAGGGATATGAACAAACAGATGGCTCAAAACGCAAAGGAGTTTCACGCCTCAATGGATCAGATTTCGGGTGCACCACCAGCTTTGAAGGGCCCGGATTTGAAAAAATATACTCAGTTGTCGTTTAAATTGAGCGAAGCACCGGAGTTAATTCCGAAGAGGTTCAAGATGCCGGACATACCAAAATACGATGGGGATTCAGACCCTTATGAGCACATCACAACTTACAATGGCTATGAAAGGGAATGATTTGGCTCAATATGAGATCAAATCAGTTCTACGGAAAATTTTTGGAGAAACCCTCACGAAAGGGTCCTTGACATGGTATTCTCTCTTACCCGAGCATTCAATTAACTCTTTTAAAATGCTTGCAGATTCATTCATTAAGGCCCATGGTGGGATCAGAAAGGTCTAAGCCAGGAAGGCGAACATATTCCTGATCAAACAAGGAGAGTCCTAATTATTGCGGGAATTCATGATCAGATTCAAGAAAGAGAGGATGCTGCTACCGGTCGTACCAAGAGAATGGATTGCGGAGGTATTCACAAAGGGTTTGAATCCGAGGAGCTCTAACGCCTCCCGAAAGGTGAAGGAAAGCTTGCTCTAGTTCCAAGCGACCACATGGGCGGATGTTCATAACCACTATAAGTAAAAAATAAGGATATAAGATGATCAACTTGGGTTCCCGACATCAACCAAGGGGGGGGGGGGACTGAGACAAGTACCAGGATAAGTTCAAAGGTGATTTTGATGCAGACCGGTGATCTTCTAAAGGCCGCTTCTCTCCATACGAGAGAACCGAAGGACGCAGCATCAAAGGGTTTCGATCCTCGGATAGTTTTACTCCTGATAGAAGAAGTAACCGTGACCAAAACAATAGATCATTGCAAGAAAAAGAGGTATCGGGGATCCGGGATTCCACATATCCCAGGTTGTCAGATTACAATTTCAACATCAGCGTAGTGGAGTTGGTATCGGAGATGAGGAATATCAAAGAAGCACGATTCCCGAAGCCAAACAGATTCGATCCTAGCCAGAGGGATCCTAATTTATGGTGCGAATATCGTGGGACTCACCCCTATAACTGGGGACTGCCGGCATCTGCGCGAAGAGGTGGCTACGTTGTTGGATAACGAATATCTTAGGGTGTTCTTGAGAGACCGGGCCAAGGAAAGTTATAGTCGTAGATGGGATAACGCAGAACCCTCAAAGATAGGAGAAGACCCTCCTCGATTAACTATCAACATGACTTTTGGAGGGAACGAAATCAATGGCATAACTTTCTCCGCGGACAAGGAAACAAAGATATCAGTGACTAAAAACAAGGGATTTTGGGAAGTCGTAGAAGACGACATCATCTTCACAAAGGAAGACACTGACATACTTTTTCTACTACATAATGACGCCCTAGTTAACTCTCTTAATGTCTTAGATTTCAAGATTAAGCGTGTCTTGGTTGACCCAGGAAGCTCAGCCAACATCATCCAATGTAGAGTGATGGAACATGAAAAGCTAACCAGAAGCATCACTCAGGAAACTAAACTCCTCGCTTGGTTCAACTTAGCAAGTGTGACAACCTGAGGAGAGATCCTGGTACCCACGAACGTCGAAGGGGTAACATGTCGTGCCCTATTTTCTTGTGAAAGGGGATTTCTACGTGTGACAACTCTTTTAAAGGAGGTATTAAAAGAGAAGAGTCTCCACCTAATAATATTTAAGGTGCGTTAGAGCACCTATTTGCAAATAAATCTATTTGACTAGTCAACGCCACCAAAGATCGGCTAAGGACTTAAATTACCTCAAACAGAAGGTGTTAGGCACTCTTCGAGATCCACAACTGTGGGTCCCGGTCGAACTTTAGACTATGTGGAATATATTGTTGAGCTAGGTGATGAAATAAATAAAAGGGAAGTTCAAAGGTTGTAGAGTCTTATTAAGACATATGAGAATCAGTAAAAGTCATAATAATTACAAAGATACAAACTACATTGATCTATGTTAAGTATGAATAACATGCACAATAAGGGGGTGGTCCTAAGTTTTTTTAGCCCAAAGGATCACCTCGTGCAACATAAATAATACTTCGCAACTCCTTAAGGTAGAGGTTGCTCGTATTATTCAGCGGGCACATACTATCATCTCCTGCTACCCGATTACTATGTTGAAGTTGTTTACTTAAAGGCGTTCTAATTCAATTCTAAGTCGTACCCTATGCGTGCACTACCCGTCCCATTCCTATGTCCCAGGAGGCTTTGGCCCTACTATTTGGATAGTTCTAGACTTTTCCTAGGCTTCTCAAAATGATAAACTAAGCGGCAATGAAAACAGTTAGGACCTCACATAATGACAATTAAAAGCTCAAGTTAGTCTCCACACGTAGGCAGCAGATGCATGCGGGCAGTTTAGGCAGTACATAGTTTCAAAATCAAAATTTAAAGTCCTATAAATATGGTTTCTAAGTAATTCTGGATTCAAGTATTATATAGGCAGTGCTGTGATTTCTGGACTAACGTATAGGAAAATTAGAGCATTACAAGTCCTAAAGATATGATATCTAATCATTTGCGTAATAAGGTAGTGAAAACAATCCCATAATTCTGAAATACCAATGCTGATTTTATAGATATGCGTCTTAGGCAGGTGACAATACCCTATATACATGATCTATAATAGTCGCATAATTAGACAGTGAAGTCGTCTGAAAATACAATATTAGTAGCGTCAATAAACACCCTATGGGCAAGATTTCTAACAATTGACCATTAGACTTGATTTTATAAAACTTTATCCATATAGGCATGCTATCTAAGTGAAGTAGTACAAAAGCAGCATGAAGCAGTCGATTGATTAGTGAAGACCTTATAGTCATGGTATCTAGATAAGCAAAGGTATTGCTGTTGTATCCTATATGCATATTATTTTAGGAGCGTTGAATAGTAGACATGGAAACAAGTGTAGCATATTTTGACAAGTGAAGTGAAGTGTGTGCGTGATTCCTATAGGCATGGTTTCTATTAGTGTACAACACATTAAACTAAATAACATATAAGGCATGCTGAACGAAATATCAAATAAACAAAATAAACTCTATAGGAATGTTTTCTACCCTTTTATGCAAGTATTAGAATATACCTGTTTCCCCAATTAACTAATTCCCCAATTGTTTGTTTACAAATCATTATAGGCCTAAGAATGAAATAATACAGACTTGAAGATGAAAAAATACAGACGGAAAAGAATATAAGCCCACTAAAGCAATTACATGCCCAATACAAAAGTAACCCAGGCTTATCCCAGGCCTTTAATAGCCTTACTCTCCGGAAAACAGCAGACCCAAACCACATGCTCACAAGACAACTAGAGTGCATCTCAATCCAGTGCCCAGGTCCAACAACACACATGCCCTATTTCCAGGCCAACCGAATAACTTACTTACCCAAATGGATGCCAAATTTAGCTATGCAGGTGACACAATACTCATTTAACAACTTAAACACTTAGTTCTTAGAAATTTAGCCATCAAGAGCTCTAGCTAAGACAAATAAATAGGATCATACTAAATGGAAAGGCACACAAGACACATATGAGGCAAGCTTATGATTTGTAATTCCAGAAAAATAGTTTGATAGTGGTAAGATTGACCATCATAGGATAGTAAACCATTCCAAAGAGTTTCAAAGTAAAGCATGATCCAGGTCCAACCTAAAGACCTTTAGATGATAGTCTAATATAACCATAAACAAGAAGCAGGTAGAGTACAATCTTCACATGAAGGTTTTAACATGAGAACTTAATGAGAATGTGGTTGCAAACAGCATGTTACATGCTAATGGGCACAATTTGGCAAACATATCACTTAGCTACACATGAGTTTTAATATGTTGAGCATTGGTCATAGCTCAAAGATTCAAAAGAACTCATGGTAACATATTAACCCAAGGTTAACAGGACATGCAGATATCAGGACTCATACTAGTTGACCATACAAATAAGAATAATCTGGAATATTGAGACTCAATCAGAAGTCTTAGACAATACTAAAATACAGATTAAACAAGCTGGGGAGCACATCATTACGATTTATAAATAGCAGGGAGACATGTTCGGCTACATATTAAGACAATGTTGTCACATGGGATTCACATTATCATGGTTAGTTTGCAGATAAACAGTAGATTACACATAAAAGATTCAGCAGAAAGAAGTTCATTCAAACAAGTTCTGGGCAGGATATAACCCCCTAAGAGTTTCACTACAAAAATCAAATGCAAGGCATGAGAAAGGACTCATAAAAAATAATAGGTGACCAGAATAGTAGAGCATGCTTAAGGTAGTCAGAAATCATTCTAGTTGCACACATATAATGGGCATGCTTCGAAGCTTAGAGTTCAAACAGGTTTAGATGCTAAAAGAAAGCACAGAGGTATAGAATAATTCCAAGGTAAACATGAATACAAATAGACGCAAACAGTAGAATATTGATTCACAAAGGCCTAAATGAAATGAGAACAAAGCATGAATACAAAAAAAAGAGAATGGATTTGTAAGAGTCTCAGTACTTACCCATTCGCAGAACTAAAGAGTGAATGAAGTAGAAAACTAAATGCCAGTAGCAACTTGCTTATCAGTAGTAAAGAGAGAAAAGCAGAAACCACAAAATTCTCAGTGTGTCAAAATTCCCAAGGGTGTCAAATGAACCCTAGACAGTGCTCACACAGAGAGAGGTTAAGAAATCGAATTCTAGTGGCCTTAGCTTTCAGCTGGCCAAGAACAATAGATTCAGAATATTATTGGACTGAGTAAGAGAATGAGTATAGTGATTAAGGTCTGTCAAGGGAAAATTGGGGAGGGGTTTATATAGTGCTGAAATTGAACGAAAAAACATAGAAAATAATCAATTAAGCGTAAATAAGGAAAAAAATATCACATGCAAATAAGAATCTGTAGAGGAGATGTAAAATCTCAAACCCTAGTTGGGTTCAATCGCTTGAAAATCAAATCAAAGGTGCAAATTGTTCCTTGTTGAGCGTATATAGACAGAATAGTCATCCAAATTCCTAGAATCGAGTCTTCCTGATCCATTTTGTAGAGAATACTTTCCAAAACCAAGCAAGTACCTAGGTGATATCATAAAGTAGCAACCGGTAGTGAAGGAACACAAATATGGTAAGGGAATAATCGGTGAATACCATTGTTAACAGGATTAGGAGAGGGATTTGAAAGGGAGACGACTAGGGTTCTTCAGAGAAAAGGGGGAGGTTCTAGGGATTTTAGGGGCGGTGGACGGGTAGAAATGTGTTAGGGTTTTTGGGTTAGGGGATATAAATAGATGGGTAGGTTTGTTATGGGTCATTGATCATTTGAGATCAACGACCAAGGTCAAAGGGAAAGCGGTGCGAGTTATTTGAAGGGGTCCGAATTTACACACTAATTGGGATTGTGAAGCGATCGATGCAATTATAGTTACCGAACTTGAGTCGGGGTCGATTCCTTAGAGAGCTTATATCGGATTAGGTATATACTTAGATTAGGTGTATGACGTGCCCAAAACACACTTTCCCATACTTGGTTGTTTCTTTCTACTTCTAAAATGTATATTATTGTTTGTAAATGAAAATCTTGAGAATGATATTTTTGGTGTTGTTGTTTTTCATGTTTATAAAAGATCTAGGGTTGTGACTTCCATCTAGTTGGTTACCTAACGAATATTGGGCTTTAGGGCAGGTTTGGTCGGTCGGGGTGTAATATGCAATCACACGCGATTACCCACTCAATACCTCTCCGTAGTTAGAGTGGTTTTGCCCAATTTGGCTTTCTTAAGTCCAACTGGGTAATTCAAAAAATAAGTGATAGATGCTCAAGTCGGGTCTTACTATCTCTATATTCAACCCTTTAACTGGGGCTATTGATTTCTTGAGTTTTTCCCAATTCTTGTTAGCCAAGTTTTCCTAGACTTAGTCTCTGTTTCTCAAGTAGATACTAAGTCAATTATGCATGAATCAATATTTGTAACCATTAATTCTAAAATTGAAGCAAGAACTAGACTAAATATCACAAACCTAATCACAAACAAGCCCTAAATTAAACACCCATTAGGCACCCATACTAGGGTTGGGTCACAACCCTATCTAAGAATTTATCTACTCATATAGATAAAATTGAAGAAACTAAAAAAGAAAATAAGATTAAACTCATAATAGATGATAAAGGGATGAAAATCCAATGTTAAAATGATAATCTAATACAAAGTTTCCCAAAGAAGTAAAGGAAAAATGGCTATCTACTTTCTGGAGTTCAAACTTAACCTAATTTTGACAAAAAAGACTATTTATATACAGCTACAATTATTGGACAAAATTTTCCCTGGGGAGGTTCTATCGTCGCACAATTCTGTGTGCGGTCCGCACCTTACAGCTGGACTTGACAGGATGGACTTCTGTGGCCGCACAATTCTGAGTTGCGACCACACTTCTTTAGACTCTGCGGACCACACATTTCTGAGTGCGGTCGCACTCTTGAATTTGAGCTTGACAGGAGAGACTTCTGCGGGCCGCACATTTTTGAGTGCGACTGAAATCTTTGAATTATGTGGCCCCACAATAATAGTGCGGTCCACACTTCTTCATGGATACCGGACTTCCATTTCTCTGAACCTCATCTTCTGTGGCCGCAGTCCGCACTTTGTAAAAATACTCCCTCTTGAGTTGATTTTCATCTCTTTGACTCATATTCTAATACTCCTGCAAGAAAGCACATTTCATCAATTTTCGAGAA
This sequence comes from Nicotiana knightiana, assembly GCA_005239525.1. Taxonomy (NCBI): domain Eukaryota; kingdom Viridiplantae; phylum Streptophyta; class Magnoliopsida; order Solanales; family Solanaceae; genus Nicotiana; species Nicotiana knightiana. The sequence continues at coordinate 7,101 of ML392881.1, forward strand.
TACCTTTAAGCATTTTGAGCTAAAACAAAAGTAAAAGAGTGCAAATAAGTAGTGAAAATCCCTACTTATCAATGATGCATGAGAGCAAATAATTTTGATGAACTGATGACTGTGACGCATTTTTGAGACATTGCAACCTCATTAACTTGAAATTTTGAGGATCCTCCTTTAACTTCTGCACCAGTTTAAATGCATACTTATGGAGATATAATTCTTGGCGGTTCCAAACATGATGAGATTAGACAAACTCGAGATCTTGCCCCAGTTTCTGACCATAGAGGAATGAAGATTTTATTATGATGTGACCAAACCCACAGGGCTACCTACGTATCCCCTCTTAAACTGGAATAAGGTCAAGCGTAGTTCAGTTACATCGAATAGAAACTATAAATATAATCTTAAACATAGTATCTCTTGACTGCGTCTGAATTGATGGGTTTTGGCCAGATCTCTCTATCCGTCTCTACAAGTATAAGTGCTCCTCCTGTTAATACCTGGTGAAACATGTAAGGGACTTGCTAGTTGGATGAGAATTTCCCCTTTGCTTCATCCGGATGTGGGAAGATTCGCTTCAGTACCAATTTCCCCGGTGTAAATTTCCTTGACCTAACCTTTTTGTTGAAAGCTCTTGCCATTCCATTCTGGTAGAGTTGACCGTGACATACTGTGTTCATTCTTAATCCATCAATGAGAGATAGTTGTTCATACCGGCTCCATACCCAGTCTGCGTCACTGAGCTCGGCTTCTTGTATGATGCTTAAGGAAGGGATTTGCAATTCGGCAGGGATAACGACCTCAGTATCGTAGACTAGTAGATATGGAGTTTCCCCAGTTGAGGTACAAACGGTTGTGCAATACCCCAGAAAAGAAAACAGTAGCTTATCATGCCATTATTTGTAATTATCTACCATTTTCCTCAATATCTTCTTGATGTTCTTGTTGGCTGCTTCTACGGCTCCGTTCATTTACGGCATGTATGTTGTAGAGTTTCGATGATTGATGTTGAATGTTTCACACATGGCTTTCATCAAATTTCTATTGATATTAGTGGCATTGTTAGTAATGCTCGACTTAGGTACTCCAAATTGACAAACGATGCGGTCCCAAAACAAAATCTGCTACAACCTTCTTAGTTACAGTCTTATAGGATGCGGCTTCAACCCATTTAATGAAGTAGTCTATAGCCACCAGAATGACCTATGTTCGTTTGAAGCAGCGAGTTTGATCTGTCCGACGACATCCATACCCAAAGCAGAGAAGGGCCAGGGTGGACTCGTTGCATTGAGTTCGTTGGGTGGTACTCATATCATATCAGCATGTATCTAGCATTGGTGACACTTTTGAACATATTAGATGCAGCCTGTTTCCATAGTCATCCAAAAATACCCCACTCTTAATATCTTCTTGGCCAGAACGAAACCTTTCATATGGGGTCCGCAAGTTCCGGCGAGTATTTCCTCGAGCAATCTAGATGCCTTCTTGGCATCGACACATCAGAACAATCCAAAATCAGGAGTCCTTCTACACATAATTCCTCCACTTTGAAAGAAATGACTGGCCAATCTTCGAAGCATGAACTTTTGAGTATGGGTATCACTCTCTGGATATTCTCCCTTTTCCAAGTACTCCTTAATGTCGTGAAACCACGAATTTTCGTCAATCTCTTCTTCAACATGAGCATAATAAGCGGGCTACTTATGAATTCCGATTGGAATAGGATCAGCGAAAATCTTGTGTGTGGTATCATGGAAAACAAAGTGGCTAATGCATCTGCAAACTCATTCTGAATCCTTGGAACATGTTTGAATTCTATCTTTGTGAACCTTTTGATCAGCTCTTGTACACAATGCAAATATGGAAATATTTTTGTCTTCTTCGTGCTCATTCTCCTAGAACCTGATGCACCAACAAATATGAATCTCCGATTACCAACGAATCCTGGGCGTTCATGTCAATGGAACCTGTGTCCCTAGATGCAGGCCCCATATCCCGCCATTTTGTTGGTGCAGGGAAACCTGAGTTTTACGGATACCGATTAGTGTTGACCAGTTTCTGATACTAAAACAACTCCGATACCCACTCCTTTGAAGTTTTCTGCTCCGTTGAAGAACATCCTCCAACCATCGTACGCTTCAGTAATAACTTCTCTTGCGAATGATACCTCCTCACCGGGAAAATACATTTTCAATGGTTTGTATTCTCCCTCTACGAGATTTTTTTCCATGTGATATGCCAATGCTTTCCCTTTGACTGCCTTTTGAGTTACATAACGATGTCGAACTCACTCAACAATATCTTCCACTTTTCTAACTTACCCGTAGGCATGGGTTTCTGAAAGATGTATGTTAGCTGATCCATCCTTGATATGAGATATGTAGTTTACACACATAAATAATGTCTCAACTTCTAGGCTATCCATGTCAAAGCATATCAAGTCCTAATAACAAAGAGTACCGGGCTTCGTAAGGAGTGAATTTCTTGCTCAGATAATATATCACCTGCTTCTTTCTTCCTGTTTCATCATGTTATCCTAGAACGCAACCAAAACCCTATCCAACACAAACGTATAAAGAAGGAGTGGTCTTCCTGGTTCTTGTGGGACCAGAACATGTGGTTTAGATAAATACTCCTTGATTTTGTCGAAGGCCTTCTGGCATTCTTCAGTCCAGTTGTTGCAGCATCTTTCCTCAACATTTTGAAGATTGACTCACATATTACCGTTGATTTTTCTATAAAGCGGCTGTTAAATTGAGGCGCCCTAGAAAAATTATCACATCTTTCTTATTCTTTGGAGGCAGCAAGTCCTAAATAGCTTTGATTTTTGAGGGGTCTAACTCAATACCTCGACGACTGACAATGAAACTTAACAACTTTCCAGCAGGGACTCCAAAGGTACATTTTGAAGGATTCAACTTCAAATTGTATTTCCGAAGCCGGTCAAAAAATTTCTTCAAGTCTTATATATGATCCGAGCTCCTTTTAGATTTGAGGATAACTTCATCCACTCACACCTATATTTCCTTGTGTATCATGTCATGAAAGATAGTCGTCATGGCCCAGATGTAGGTGGCCCCAACATTCTTCAAACCAAATGGTATCATTTTGTAACAACATATTCCCCATGGTGTGATAAAGACGGTTTTTTTGGCATCCTCTTTATCCATCCAAATCTGATGGTATCCTGTGAAGAAATCAACAAAGGGTTGGAATTCTTGCTTGGCGCAGTTGTCAATCAGTATGTGTATGTTGGGAAGTGGGAAATCATCCTTAGGACTTGCTCTATTCAGATCTCTGTAATCGACCACACACTCTAACTTTCCCATCTTTCTTCGGAACTGGCACAATGTTGGCCAACTAGGTCGGGTATTCGACCACTCGGAGAACCTTGGATTTGATTTGCTTGGTGACCTCTTCTTTTATCTTCAAACTCATATCTGGCTTGAACTTTTGCTTTACTGGTAGGCACATGGAATTGATGGGTAGCTTAAGAGCCACTATGGATGTGCTTAAAACAGTCATATCGTCATAGGACCATGCAAAGATGTCCTTATACTCCTTTAGGAATCTAATATACTCTTCTTTCTCTGATGGTGATAGATGAATGCTTATACGCATTTCCTTGACCATTTCAGAATCCCCTAAGTTAATGGCCTCAGTTTCCTCCAAATTAGACTTCGATTCATTTTCAAACTTCTCTACTTCTCCAACTATTTTCTTAGGTATTATATCATCTTCCAGATCCTCCGAATCACTGTCCTTATGTTGCGTTGTCTCATTACATGTCACAGTCGTGGGTTCATCAAGATATGTAATAATTATGTTAAAAAGAATGTAGAAAGATAATAATATATATGAATAGCAGTAATGCATTAATAAAACTGTAAAAATGTAAACAAGTACGACTCGATGGCTCGAGTAATTATTTTAAAACAAAATACTGAAAAATTTGTTAAATGTCAAAACTATTTGAAAATAATTCATGCTAATTTGCCAGGCTACCCAGGAACTCGGCGAGCCCGGGATGGTGCAGCGGTCCAGTTCTTGAGAACAACTCCTTCTTCAATGGTTTGGATGGTAAGGTCTTCTTCTTCTTCCTCCTCCTCCTCCTCCTCAGCAATTACACTGCAGTCCATATCTTCTTCATCTAGAATCATCTTCCTCATGCCAGCCAAAATCTCATCTTCCTCAGATTCCTACATCATGTCGGCCTGATGGAGTGTCTGGTGCAGAGGTGGTATGGTTGCTCCAGTGGATAGTAAGGAGCACGCCATGGTGGTGTCCAATCTTGATATTCTTTCCATGTGTATTCATATCCAAGTCCAAAGGTCATGCCATGGTACTGTGGTTGTATGTGTTTGGTGATCCCCTGAAGCTATTTGTCAAGACCCTTGCCTATTTCATATTCCATCCACATCAATATGCTTTCTATTTTATTGCTCCACCATCGGCCCTTTTCAATTGCGTTAACCCGTTCAATGCGATGATATGTTTCTCCACCCAACTTCTTTCTATTTTCGATAACTGGAATTATCTGATTGGTATAGATGGGGTTGCCATCTCCATGAATGATCACCTCCTGATGATTCCACTTGAACTTCATAATCTAGTGTAGAGTTGAAGCCATTTCCTCGGCTACATGTATCCATGGCCGTCTGAACAATAGATTGTAAGTAGAAGATACATCTAGCACTTGAAATTCAACATTAAACCAAGTCGGGGCCATCTGTAGATTGAGGTTGATTTCTCTAATAGTGGCTCTCTAAGATCCTTCAAACGCCTTCACATTCATGCTTCCCATTCGTATCTCGTGCAGACTTTTACCCAATCTCTTTAGGGTGGTCTGGGAAATATGATAAGACTCGAACCTCCATCTTTCAAGACCCTAGTGATGAACTTATGCTCGAATTGCACCATGATGTGCAATGCCTTGTTGTGACTCAGTTCTTCTGGTGGTAAATCATCTTTGTGGAAAGTGATTTTGTGGCTCTTCAATACCTGTCCGGCCAATTTAGCCATCTCTCCACTAGTGATGTCGGTAGGTACATAAACTTCGCTTATCACCTTCATCAAAGCATTCTTGTGCGTGTTAGAATTTTGCAACAGTGATAAGATGGATATCTGAGCAGGAGTTTTGTTCAAGTGATCAACAACAAAGTACTCCCTTGCTTGTATCTTCCTCCAAAGATCATCAGTGACAGTATCGACAACATGTGGCTTAGGTGCAACTTACTTACTCGTTCCTCCCAGATTCTTAGGTGTATAAACTCTATCAGTTCTATTCATACCTTGTACGACACCTGTTTCTTCCATTTTGGCTTTTATTTTTCTTCTTGCTTCCGCAACATAATCCTATGGGATGGCATCATACTTGTAAGATGGTGTGAGGGCTACCATCATGGTGAAGGGTGTAGCTACCTCAACTTCAAACGGCGTGTGTGTTTGTACCACAACTGGCATGAGGGTAACTGGAGATGTTTTAGGATCGTCTCCCTCTCGAATGAGTCCAATAGACCCTTCCTGATCCCATTCCTCATCAGTTTCTATCATATTCACTCCCTCTCCTATGTGATCCAGGAGAGGGTTGTTGCGAACATTTGGTGCAGCTTCCTTTGCTTGTATAACCTTAGTGTCGATCAGATTCTGAATCATGTCTTTCAACGTGCGACATTATTGAGTGGTATGACCCTTTATGCCTGAATGATAAGCACATATTTTGTTGGGGTTGATCTATTGGGAAGGATTATCCACAACAATGGCAGGAATATGGGTAACATGACCAGCGGCCTTCAGTCTCTCATATAGTTTGTCTATGGGTTCAGCAATTGGGGTGTATTGTCTAGGAAGTTTGCAGTCAAAATTTGGACGCGACTTCGGGTCGTCTTGGCGGGCGGGTGGAGGTGAATGGTAATGTGTAGGTTGAGTGTTGTAGGTATGGCAGGTGGCAGGGTATTGGTATTTTGGGGGTTAGGGTTGATATGTGGATGAAGCTGTTTGGTATGCTAGGGGAGACTTAGGGCCCTGGGCTACCATCACGACACCTACTCCTTTCTTATTTGAAATACTTCCTGACTGCATAGCTTTATTTCTGGCCTGCAGTGCCTTGAAATTGGTTACCATCCCATTCTTAATTCATTCTTCTATTCTTTCTCCTAGCTTGATGATGTCGGAGAACTTGTGATTTTCAATGACCATCAACCTCTCGTAATACTGCGGATCTTGAGATCTAAGAAAGAACTTGTTCATTTTTTCTTCTTCAAGTGATGGCTTTACCTTTGAGGCCTCTGATCTCCAATGAGTAGCATACTCGCATAAGGTTTCTGTCTCTTTCTTATTGAGGTTTTAAATGTAGAAAACACCTAATGCATTTTCCGTGTTGGACCTCAATTTGTCCATGGAATCTGATGCCAATTAACCCACTTCTTTGGGTTTTGACTGATGTACCAAGACAAAATGTCTCCTGTAAGGCTTCACAAGTACAATTTCATGTGAATTTGTTCATTCTTACCCACTCCTACAAGTTTGTTTCTGTATGTTCTCAGATGCACCTTCGGATCCCTAGTACCATCAAATATTTCGAATTTGGGAGGTTTTTAACCCTCTGACAGTTCCACATCCGGCTGAATGCACCGGACCTCATAGTTAAGACCTTCGACGCCTTTTCCACCTTTAATACTCTGGACTCTCCCTATTAGCTTCTTGACTTCCTCCGTCATGTTTCTAATGAGTAGGTCCTTCTTAGGTTATGTGGGTATGTATAAGGTTTGCTGGGGGCTATGGGGTAAGGTTTTCCAGATATATCGAGTTGCTTTGATGAGTTCCCAGAACTTGGCTATATGGGTGGTCATTGGTCGAGTTTTGGGGATCATGAGTGGGTTGTGGTGCATTTTGGGGTGTGTGATAAGTGGTGGTTTGCGGGTATTGAGTCAGATGATGGTGGTGCTATTGAGGGGTCGACACTGGTGGCGGGTTAAGGTTCTGGGGAGATGTGGGATTATGATACGGATGTGGTGCAGGAGGATTTAGTGGCGGATTTTGGTTTTGTGGGTTTTGTGGTGGTATTTGGTTCTGGGTAGTCGGGTTTTGTTGGCTGATGTCGGGCGAGTGAGGGAGAGGTTTGCCAGATTTTTGACCTGCTCAAGCTCACCCTGTAGTTTATGGATTTTCTGCTCCAAAGGTAAGACCAGCTCATTCTACCCCAGAGTACTTCTGCCATCTGAAGTTTTAATGTTTTCCACCACAGTAGCATTGTCTTTTATGATGCTTAAATAATCCATCTTCCATTTTCCATTGCTTTTTCCCTTTCGGGTAGCTAGGTGGAGGAGGAGGTGGAGGACCTCTGGATCTAATGTGGTATGCTGATGATGCCACTATAAAGGAACCAACCTTTGGGAATATGAATAATCAAAAAGAGAAGAAAAAGCAAAAGGTAACCAAGTTAGTAGGGTGAAAGAAAAGAATGTTTGGCATTTAGACATGTTTCGAAAAGTCATGCAATAATTTGCATCCTAGTTTAGGGGACCCTCACTGTGCCTGAGGTAGACCTAAGAGACATACAGACTTAGAGAAAATTGATGCCAACTTTGCTTCATTTCATTAATGCAAAAATAGGCCAAAATAAAGTGTCACTAAATCGATAATAATAATAAAGTCACTAATGGTATCAAGCCTTATTACATCCAAATCTAATCTAACCTAGAAAGTAGTAAAGAACATTGTCTCTAATCTACTGGGTCCCTTATGGACTTTCTCTATGCTTGGATCTTTTGACCCCTTCAATCAGGTTTCCTAGATCGCGCATATCCAAAACTAAGTAAGCTTTTGCCTGATTTTCTCCTTCATCGTCGTTCATTCCTTGACAATCCGAGAGTCTTTTTCTCATCTTCCCTTCTAGATCCATCAGTCCTTGTTCCAAGTATTCCAATCTTTCTGTGGAATTAGTGGCAGTCTCCTTCCATTTCGTTATCGCTTCTATGTTCACTTTGTGCTGCTCGAGATGTTTAGCTTCGGACTTGAGCACCTTTTTGCGTAGCCTCTTTTACTTAAATTGCGCCTCAACCACTTCATCTATGATCCTATCCTTCATATTGACTCCTCGCTTGACGTCCTCTGCTATGCCATCTTCCAGCCATGATAGATAGTAGTACTTATGACCAGTGTGATACCTGTCTGGATCGATAGTTTCTCTTTCCACAATGATCTCTTGGTTCCACATATGTTGAGCCTCAAACTTGAACATAATTAAATCTCCCTTAAAATCTGCTTTGTACTGGACCATGTTGGAAACCCGAGGTGTGACTTGTTCTCTTCCAGCTTGTCTCATTACCCTTATAGGAACATAAGGATACCTCGCAACCCGATTTGTACCAAACGAGTAGTCCCCTTTGATATGACGATGAACTAACTATTGGGAAACCATTCGAACATCCAATGTACCTGCTCGTCTGTCAGATTGCTGAAGAAACACACCCAACCTATAGCATTTCCAGGCTTTGCAAACGTGTCTGGAATAAATGTCATTTTCTTTGGGTGATGGTTGGGTATGTAGTCATTCAATGTCCTTCGCAGAAGCTCTTGATGGTATTCTCCTCTCTGAAAGTGTTCTAGTAGCTGGACTTGAAGCATTAGATTACAACCCTCGAAGTGTCCGAATGCTTTCTTGCACCGATCTAGAGCGCGGTACATCTCAGCTAAGATCATGGGGATGATAGTGTAAGTTCGTCCCTCGATGCCATCCATTAAGGTCCTGGAGACCATGGATAAGCGATTATGAATTGTTCCTCCTTTCATAAAAAATATCAACAACCCAAAGAAGTAGACATTCAACACATAAGCTCGGTTGTGCACCCATCCCAAGGAAGTAATGTCTAGCTCATCATGGTGAAGACGATATGACTTCCTATGCTTGTAAAGAAACTCAAAAGGGATGTATGATTTCTTCAGACAGAGCATTTCATCATTCTTCTTAAAACCCAACATTTTCAGGAAACCGCAGAGGTGCGATTTTCTGGTACCAATAATCCCGTACTGTCCCATGGAAACTTGGAGAAACCTCCTATTTATTCTAGGAGAGGAGTCATTTATATATTTCAAAATTGGAAAACAACTCTTTTTGCGGCCTGGAACATGGTGTCGGCCTCGATCACCTCCCTATTCGGTCAAATGTTCATCAAAGATGGCAGGTCACCAAGCACTCTCCTCACATGATTTTTGTCACAAGGTGCTTGGTTTTTCCACCAGTCAAATAGCAAAGATGGGATGTTTTGGACCATACCGAACCTGGGGATTTCGTGCTTCATTTTCTGCAAACGAACAAAGGTTAGCCCTTTCCCCCTCCATATATGATTATTTACGCAATAATGATCAACATGTTGGAACATTTTCTCAAATTAATGCATATAATATGATAGTGTCCATTGGGATTGTGGAAATCGTCGGACTTTGGACAAGGTTAATCTTAGCAGTTTGTTACGCTAACAACGTTTCAACCCGTACTAGGTATAGCATGATGCATGTGCATTTCAAATTGGAGTCGGGTTTCTGGAAGGGTTTAGACTGGTACTCCCAAGTGGGAAACTTGAGAGGGAAAGGCATGGGATCATCGATTGCACCGCTGATCGACTAGTCTACCGCAAATAAGCCTTTCCGATTAAAAATGGGTGTTTTCAGGAAAGCGCAGACACTCATCAAGCACCGCTATGTTGATAATTAGTATGAGTGGAGTATGATGCGGAGCATGATTTATGAAGAAATAATAACACATTTCCAAGTATTTTCATGATAAAAGTTTGTAAAAGCAGTAAATAAAATAGCAAAGGTTAACACGAAAATAAGAGAAAAGAAAAGAAAGACAAAAGAGAGAGCTCAGTTTGGCTCATGAAAATGTGCGAGAATGTAATGAAGCATGTAGGGAAATATGGATGGGAGAGTCATAATATAACATTCTCAGATAGGATGAAGAAGATGGAGAGAGTTGATACATGTCATAGAAAATAAAGGAGAATAAAGGGAGGGATGTGCATGTCATAGTAATCTAAAACAGATAAAGGTGAATAAGGGAAGGGATGTGCATGTAATAGCAATTTTAAAAACAAATAAGAGTGAATAAGGGAAGGGATATGTACATAATATCACTTTAAAACAAATAAAGGTGAATAAGGAAACAGATGTGCATGTAACAACAATTTAAGACAAATAAAGGTGAATAAGGAAAGGGATGTGCATGTAATACCAGTTTAAGATAAATAGATATAAATAAAAGAAAGTAATCCACATAAGTCAAGTTGATTATGGTAAAAGCTTAAGTATTTCCCAAGAAGAGTCGCCATGCTGTCGCGTCCCATTTTCTCGCGAAAGCGGGTTGTGATGTATGACAACTCTTTTAAAGGAGGTATTAAAAGAGAAGAGTCTCCACCTAATAATTTTTAAGGTGCGTTAGGGAATCTATTTGCAAATAACTCTGTTTGACTAGTTAATGCCACCAAAGATCGGGTAAGGGCTTAAATTACCTAAAAGAGAAGGTGTTAGGCACTCTTCGAGGTCCACAACTGTGGGTCCCGCCCGAACTTTAGACTATGTGGATAATATAGTTGAGCTAGATGATCAAATAAATAGAAGGGAAGTTCAGAAGTTTTAGAGTCTTATTAAAACATGTGAGAATCGGTACAAGTCTTAATAATTACAAATATACAAACTGAATTGATCGATGTTAAGTATGAATAACATGCACAAAGGGGGGGGGGAGGGGGGGTGGGGGAGTCCTAAGCTCTTTAGACTAATGGAACATATAATAATTCTCAACTCCCTTAAGGTAGATTTCTCGTATTATTCAGCGGGCACAGACTATCATCTCTTGGTACCCGATTACTCTGTTGAAGTTGTTTACTTAAAGGCGTTTTAATTCAATTCTTAGTTGTACCCTATGCGCGCACTACCCATCCCATGCCTATGGTCCAGAAGGCTTTGGACCTACTATTTGGATAGTTCTAGACTTCTCATAGGTTGCTTAAATTGATAAACTAAGAGACATTCAAAATAGATATGACTTCACATAAAGACAATTAAAGGCTCAAGTTAGCCTCCATACATAGGCAGTAGATGCACGCAGGCAGTTTAGGCAGTACACAGTTTCAAAATCAAAATTTAATATCCTATAGACATGGTTTCTAGGTGATTCTGGATTCCAGTATTATATAGGCAGTGCTGTAATTTCAGGACTAACGTATAGGAAAATTAGAGCGTAATAAGTCCTATAGAAATGATATCTAATCATTTGCGTAATAAGGTTGTGAACACAATCCCATATTTCTTAATTACCAATGCTGATTTTATAGATATGTGTCTTAGGCAGGTGAGCCATGATCTCTAATAGTCACATAATTAGGCAGTGAAGTCGTTTGAAAACACATGATTAGTAGCATCAATAAACACCCTATGAGTAGGATTTCTAATAATTGAATTAGACTTGATTTTATAACACTTTATCCCTATAGGAATGCTATCTAAGTGAAGCAGTAGTAAAGCAACATGAAGCAGTTGATTAATTAGTTAAGACCCTATACTCATGGTATCTAGATAAGCAAAGGTATTGCTTTGTTGTATCCTATAGGCATATTATCTAAGAGCGTTGAATAGTCGACATAGAAGCAAGTGTAGCATATTTTTACAAGTGAAGCGAAGTGTGTGCGTGATTCCTGTAGGCATGCTTTCTATTAGTGTACAACACATTAAACTAAATAACATATAAGGCATGCTGAACGAAATATCAAATAGACCACATATAACCAATTTCTACCCTTTTATGCAAGCATAAGAATATACCCGTTTCCCCAATTCACTAATTCCCCAAATGTTTGTTTACAAATTATTACATGCCCAAGAATGAAATAATACATACTTGAAGATGAAAATATACAGATTGAAATGAATATAAGCCCATTAAAGCAATTACAGGCCCAATACAAAAGTATCCCAGGGATATCTCAGGCCTTCAATAGCCTTGCTCTCCAGACAATAGTAGGCCCAAACCACATGCCCACAAGACAACTAGAGTGCACCAGAATCCAGTGCCCAGGTCCAACAACACATATGGCCCATTTCTTGGCCCAACGAATAACATAATTACCCAAATGGATGCAAAGTTTAGCTATGCAGGTGACATAATACTCATAGAACAACTTAAACAATTAGTACTTAGAACTGTAGTCATTAACAGCTCTAACCAAGACATATAAACAGGATCATGCTAAATGGAAAGACGTACAAGACACATATGAGGCAAGCTTATACTTTGTAATTCCAGAAACAAAGTCTGATAGTGACAAAATTGGCCATCATAGGAAATGAAGCCATTCCAAGGAGTTTCAAAGTAAAGCATGATCCAGAACCAACCTAAAGACCTTTATATGATAGTCTAACAGAATCATAAACAAGAAGCAGGTAAAGTACAATCTTCACATGAAGGTTTTAACATGATAACCTAATGAGAATGTGGTTGCAAACTGCATAACAACATGCTAGTGGGCACAATTTTTCAAAAATATCTCTTAGTTGTACATGAGACTTAACATGCTGAGCATTGGTCATAGCTCAAAGATTCTAAAGAACTCATGGTAACATATTAACTCAAGGTTAACATGACAGGATGATATCATGACTCATACTAGTTGACCATACATATAAGAATAATCTAGGCATATTGAGACTCAACGAGAAGTCTTAGGAAATACTAAAATACAGATTAAACAAGTCGAGGAGTACAACATTAGGGTTTATAAATAGTAGGGAGACATGTTTGGATAAACATTAGGACAGTGTTGTCACATGAGATTCACATGATCATGGTCAGTTTGCAGAGAAATAGTAGATTACACATAAAAGATTCAACAGAAAGAAGTTCATTCAAACAAGTTCTTGGCAGGATATAATCCCCTAGGATTTTCAGTACAAGAATCGAAGGCAAGGTATGAGAAGGGACTCATAACAAAAAATTGGTGATCAGAGTAGCATAGCATGATTAAGGTAGTCAGAAATCACTCGAGTTGCACACATATAATGGGCATACATCGAAATTTAGAGTTCAAACAGGTTCATATGCTTAAAGAAAGCACAAGGGTACAAAATAATTCCAAGGCAAACAAGAATACAAACAGAGGCAAACAATAGCATATTGATTCACAAAGCCTAAATGGCATGAGCATAAGAAGCATGAATACAAGCAAAAGAGAATGGATTTGCGAGAGTCTCAATACTTACTTGTTCGCAGAATTAAAGAGTGAATTAAGTAGAAAACTAAATGCTAGCAACAACTTTTATATCAATAGCAAAGAAAGAACAACAGAAACCCTAAAATTCTCAGTGTGTCAGAGTTCCAAGGGGTCTCAGATGAATCCCGGGCAGTGCTCACACTGAGAGAAGTTAAGCAATCGAATGCCGGTGGCTTTGGCTTTCAACCGGCCAAGAACAATATATTCAGAATAGTATCAGACTCAGTAAGAGTAAGAGTATAGTGATTAAGGTCTGTCAAGCGGAAATTGGGGATGGGTTTATATAGTGTTTAAATTGAACGAACAAACATGGAAAAAAATAAATTAAGCATAAATAAAAAAGGGAAATATCACATGCAAATCAAAATCAGTAGAGTAGATGGAGAATCTTAAACCCTAGTTGGGTTGAATCGCTTGAAAATCAAATCAAAGGTGCAAATCGCTCCTTGTTGAGCGTATATAAACGAAATCATCATCCAAATTCCTAAAATCGATTCTTCCTGATCCGTTTTGTAGAGACTACTTTTCAAAACCAAGCAAGTACCTAGGTGATACCCTAAAGGAGCAACCAATAGCGAAGGAACACTAATATAGTAAGAAAATAATGGGCGAATCCCATTGTTAACAGGATTCGGAGAGGGATTGGAATAGAGTTCTTCAGAGAAAAGGGGAAGGTCTAGGGATTTTAGAGGTGGCGGACGGGTAGAAATGGGTTAGGGTATTGGGTGAGGGGATATAAAGAGATGAGTAGGTTTATTATGGGTCATTGATAATTTGAGATCAACGGCCAGGATCAAAGGGAAAGCAGGGCGGGTTATTTGAAGGGGTCCGACCGGGTTGGATTAAAGGGACTTTTGGGCAGTGGGGGAATTGGGCCAGCTTTTGGTCCGAAAATTGGCCAAATTTTTGGGCCAAATTTCAAATAAAAGAAATTATGGGGAAAACAATTTAATAAAATAGCTAAATAAATATAAAAATACTATTTATGAAACTTAATAATATAAAATAATAATTGATGATCATAAAATATGTAAAAATTATTTTGACCCTGAAATAAAATGATAAATGCAATTAATTGTAAAATATAGATTATTAGTACAAAAATTGCATAAATAGCTCAAAAATGCAAACATAATTTTATGAAATGAAGTAAAATGCTATAAAACATACATGTGGTTGTAAAATAACAAATTTGGATGATTAAGTCATCACAAATTTGAAAGGATAATTAATAAATAATCAAGTAATTTAAATGCATGAAAATAAATTTTAAAGCTTTAAAATTATGAAAAAATTATAGAAAATACTTGTATTCCTCTTGCAAATTAAGAAATGATGAAAAATTATATTTTGAAGGTATATATACTGTTTGAAAAAATATGAGGATAAAATTGGGTATCAACATAACAAAGACCACCTTATTCGAAGTGGTAGACGACAACATGGGCTACAACATAATCCTTGGAAGGCCATGGTTGCACGAGATGAAGGCCGTACCATCAACATATCACCAACTGATGAAATTCCCGACCCAGGAAGGAATCAAGAAGAAAATAAGAGATCAACCAACAGTAAGAGAGATGAACGCAATGTCGATTTCCAGCAGTAAAGGGAAGAAGCCCAGCAAATAGCAATTACAAGAACCGGCGACTACTTCCGTGCAAAGTGAAGATTATAAAGGCAAGGAGTCGTTGGAATCAAACCAGTTACCGAGATACTTTCAGGTACCCGAAGGGACTGATACAACCAAATCCACGGCCGAAGAACTAGAGCAAGTGTCTTTGTTCGAAGAATTCTTGGAAAGGAAGTTTCACTTGGGAACATGACTCAATCCCGAATTCAGGTCAGAATTTATTAATTTCCTTAAAGTTAGTGTTGATTGTTTTTCATGGTCGCACTCGGATATGACAAGTATCTCATTGATTTAGTCGTGCACAAGCTAAGCTTGGACCCGAGCTTCCCTCTAGTAAGGCAAAAGAAACGACCATTAGGTGAGGTCAGAAACAGGTGTCACGACCCAATTTACCCTCTATTAGGTGTGTATGGAACCTAGTCTTAGGGACTAGGTAAGCCTAACATTAACTGAAATAACAACAAATTTAAACTAACATATGACAATTTCAAAATTTAAATCTCTATACAATTTGGCAATCCCAAAACTGGTAGTAGAAGTCATAAACTTTACAACTGTTTCGTAACAAGATAAACAGTGTAAATACAACATCCGAAGGTGACTCCGAAGCCTGCTAACACAACACCAGATTTACCTTGGGTCTCCACGGCAAAGTCCAACGGCTAGCTAATGATCGACTAACTCCAAAATACTTGGATTTGCCGAAAAATGTGCAGAATTGTAGTATGAGTACACCACAACGGTACCCAGCAAATATCAAGACTAACCTCAGTGGAGTAGTTACGAGGAATAGTCAAGACACTTATTGGACTAAATAACCCGAGCAAGTATAAATGGAGCACTAACAGCGTACAACAAAACTACACATAATGACAATAATGATACAATACTTACACTAGGAAACAGAAACAATCATTAACAGCGAACGCCACAAGAAAATAACACAGAAGAGTAAGTTGAACACAGTCTAAATCCAGTGAATACAATTAAAGGAAGGACATGTAGAAACTAGATAAAAATAACCACTTTCACATCAGGTTTTATCCAATAATCTCCACGAGGTACCGAACCTCAAATATTCGTAATTCACGGGTCCCAATTTATGAACCTTAAACACTTGGCATCTTGTTTCCTCGTTACAACCAATAATTGCACGGATGACGTAATGCTAATAGAATCCGACAAGGGTGTGTAGAAATGATCAATAACATTAGTATCCCTTTTTTGAATCGGTAGGGGTGATTAACTATGTGTATGCTTGTGCCAGTGTTCTATCACAGTTCAAGCCAACTAATAGGAATAGAAACAATGAAAGACACATATGAAACGATCGCCATGAAATGAACATGGAATAACTCACACAGAGTAGGTACACCACTACAAAAATAATCGACAATAACGATTCTCCCAGGCCATCACAAGTCATCACAATCAATTCCCAACATATCCCACCTTGTCTCGCCACATGTGCAATAATAAAGTAAATTCCCTCCTTATCTCGCAACACGTGCATAATAATGTTCCCACCTTGTCTTACCACATGCGCAACCCAAATATATAGCCCGCCTTGTTAGGCCGCATATGCAAATATCAATAGTAACAATAGCACGACAGAAACCTCGTGAGACACCATAATCATCCGCACGATAGAAACATTGTGCATCACAAAAATAACCGCACGGCAAAAACCCTGTTCATCAGAAAAATAACCGCATAAAAGAAACCTCTAGCTTCGTAACAACAAGTACAAGAGCAACAATGACAATAATAGAAGAGTAAGGAAAATAAATCAACTCAGAAATTCCACAACTCAAAGGAAACGGAAGAAACAAACTAACAAGGAAAGACACAACAGAAAATAATGATACCACCTAACAATAGCTCAACAGGGAAGAGATACTGTGTAGCAATGACCTCCACATAAGTGCGATTCAACAACAAGAGAGATGTTACAAGTTGATACTTCCAAATAAGGATAGGGCAACTATGATAAAGGATAACTAGCTTCATTTAGGATTTAGTACTCACGAAAAAGGTACAACAATTACAATTAAGGATAAGCAACGGAAAAAGGGTAATCATGGCCTCAATTAGGGATAAACAATTATAGAAGAGATAGTAATAATTTCAAATAAGGATAAGCAGCTAGGAAAAGATAGAATGGCAATTGAAGAGGTAAAAACTTCAGTTAAGGCATATAAGAGAAAAATAGACAATAAGAGTGGAAAATGAAGCAATTAATTCCAAATAAAACAAGGTAGAGGTGAAACTAGTAAATCGGAAAACTTAACATAACAAAACAACTTCATATCTAATGAACATAAGAACCTACAAGCCCTAAAAGGTAATTTTTTCCAGAAATAAGCCTGCGCTCATACTCGTCACATCGCGTACACAGACTTTACATGATACAATTGACATAAAAGACTCTAATCCTAAGGGGTAGTTCCCCCACGCAAGGTTAGGCAAGATGCTTACCTCAAAAATGATAGACCGATACTCTAATCTCGTCAAAATAACTTCAAAGCATAAATAAAACTCATAAGAAACTATTCCCGGATCATTAAGCCTCAATATTTATCAAAAACTAAAAATCAACCCAAAAGTTGACACCCGGGCCCGCACCTCGGAACCCGACAAAATTCACAAAACTCGAACACCCATTGCGATACGAGTTCAACTATACTAAAATTATCAATATCTGATACCATTTCGTCCCTCAAATCATCATTTTACATTTTGAAAGGTTTCTTCAAAAATCCCCATTTTTCCTCAACTCAAAACACTAGTTAAATGACAAAAATTAAGACAGAATTATGGAATATAATAAATTCTAGGTGAAGATCACTTACCCAATTGGCAAAACCAAGCTCTCGAACTTCAAAAATGTGAAATATGGCTAACCCTCGGAATAGAGTACTTTAATATTCTACCTAGGTATTTGTACACCGCGCTCGCGGAAAAGGAGATGCGATAGCAAAGAGGAAATGGGTACTGCCCGGAATTAGTTCTATGCGATCGTGAACAAACATGTGCGATCGCAAAGAAGGAAAATGTGATAAGCCAGGAACTAAGCTACGCGAACGCGTGAATCAGCACGCGAACACGAAGGAGGCCAGTAAAAGCACACTTACTTGTTTGCGTATAGAAGAATACGAACGCATAGAGTAAATATCATCTACCCCAAAGTTACACTACGCGATCTCAGAGGAATGGATGCAGACGCGGTTAAGGAAACCAGATATCAGAAAAAAGCAGTTCAAATATAAAAGGAAATGGCTCGTAGCCCATCCTAAACACACCCGAGGCCCCCGGGACCCCGTCTAAACACACAAAAAAGTTCCATAACCTAACACGGACCCACTCGAGGTCTCAAATCAAATCAAACAACGTCTAATCTACGAATCGAACCATGAATCGAACTTATGAACTTTCAAATCTTCCAAGTTCTAAAACGCGCGCCTAAACCTATCAAATCAACCCGGAATTATGTTAAATTTTGCAAGTAAGTCCCAAATGACATAACGGAGCTGTTCCAACTCTCGAAATCGCATATCAAACCAGATATCACCAAAGTCAACTTTTGGTCAAATCTCTCAATCTTCCAAATTTCAACTTTTCCAACTTTCGTTGAAATGCTTAAAATTACCCTACGGACCTCTAAATCCAAATCCGGACGCGCGCCTAAGTCCAAAATCACCAACGAAGCTGTTGAAATCATCAAAAACCCATTCCGGAATTGTTTATGAAAAAGTCAAAATAACACATAATTGACTCCGAATCATCTGGTAACTGAACTCGACCGTACCTGCGAGTCATATCACATAATATGAAGCTGCTCAGGGCCTTATAACACTGAATGGGACGTTAAAATTTTCAAAACACCGAGCGGATCGTTACAACAGGTTTGTTAAAGAAGAGGTAACACAACTACTCGACATTGTTTTAATAGGGGAGTTAAAGTATCCCGTATGGTTAGCTAATTTAGTTGTAGTTCCAAATAAGAATAAAATTTTTAGAATGTGGGTAGATTATAATGACTTGAATATGGCGTGCCCTAAAACTGTTACAACCCATATTCACATATGTTGGCTCATTCCATAAGTTAATCGACGTAAACATGAGAATAGATTATCTTTGAGATGATAAGAAGTTAATCCTATTGATCTTAAATGATACAAGAGTGTATACGAGTTATTAACACGTATTAGAAGTTAAACGAATCAAGGATGTTGTAACTCGTATTTTTGGATAAACCTAGGGGTGCTTGATATTCTCAAGAGGTCGTGTTTTAAGGTATTTGAATCATATAATATCCGTATCATAGTCTTGAAGTCAAACGAGTTATGAAATAAAATTCGACAAGAGTTGTCACACTTAGGTTCATAGTTTTACTTAACCTTTAGGTAAAATGTTATTAAGATTTTCTACCAATATAATTGGTAATATAGGGTGATAAACCCACCAAATTGAAGATCTATGAGTCTAGTTTCCAACGCATTAAACCGCTTATCAACACGACATTGGAGTAGAGAGATATAGACATTTTTGCGAAACTGCACAAGCTGCTAGGTGACAAGTAGGTGGGTCACCTACTTGGTTAAATGATTGCCCAAAAAGAGGCAATTTCGGGTCATCCAAAGAGCCCATTAAAAGGCTTATCTCCTGTAATATATCTCTCATTATATTTCACAATAACCAGACCTAAACCCCTGCAAACTTCCTCCCAAAATTTATCCACAAACCCTAATTGATTTTCCCTCTCTGTCAAGTTCAAATTGGTGGTAAACCCTAGAGTACGAAGAACAAAGACAAGGGATGAGTTATCAAGAAAGTAAGGTGCGTTTACTGCTATATTTCATCCATTTTTTGTGCTGTAAATTCAAGGTAATTCATTTTATACTTGTAAGAACTCACGGGACGGTGATTGGAAGCCGTGAGTTCGAGTTATTCACTTGTAGCGGACTGTTTTGCTTGACTGTTTTGTGTTGCTGTTGGGCTGCGTGTTTTACTAATGTATTGTGGAGTTTTGGAGGATGAAGGGTGTGGAAAAACACCATATAGATGTAGGGTTTCTGGCTGGTCGTTTATCATAACATTTCCGGGTCGTTTGACACGACTACGGTGGTCGTCTTATGTATGAAGTTATTAGGTTGTGTGTGGACTGTTTTGGGAGGCTCAATTTGATTATTATTGATGTTGTTTGGGATTTTTGGTGATTGTTTTGACTTTTGTGAAGTCATATATATAGGGGAGGTGCTGTCCGTTTCATCGTAAAATAGGTTGTGGTCGATACACAATAGTTATGACGCTTAAATGATAATGATAGTGTCGTTTCTCTTATTGTAGACTAAGGAGTCGTGACAATTGCATAGCTTGAGTTTGGGGAAGTATATACAAGGTATGTGAGGCTATCCCTTTCCTTCTTTTGCACGACTCCGATTTTACATAANCTTATTGTTATGCTATCAATGTTGTTGGTACTTCCTGATTCTTATAATATTCTTGATGAAGAGTTAATCCTAATAATGTGTACGGAGAATATCGACCTTACGTCACCATGAAATGTTCAGAACATGATTCCAATGAGTCCTACATGCATTATATATATGTATCTATTTTACTCTGCCGAGCCGCACTATAGTCGGCCAGGTATGGCACCTATTGTGCAACCATGATGCGTGGCTAGAATTCATGATTTTAAGCATTATATACCTTGCATTTTATGTGCTT
>ML392883.1:0-54595 GCA_005239525.1 Nicotiana knightiana
ACACTCTATCGTAAACCAGAAGTTTACTGATTCAAATACTTTTGAGCTTTGGCATGGCCGTTTTGACCATCCTAGATCAATAATGATGAGAAGAATTATTGAAAATTCAAGTGGGCATCCACTAAAGAACCTGAAGATTCTTATAAATGATGAATTTTCTTGTGATGCTTGTTATCAAGGCAAAATAATAACTAGACCATCACTAATGAAGGTTGGCATGGAATCCCCTACCTTTTTAGAGCACATACATGGGGATATATGTGGACCTATTCACCCACCAAGTGGGCTGTTTAGATATTTATGGTCCTAATAGATGCATCTTCAAGATGGTCTCATGTGTGCCTACTATCATCTCGCAACCTGGCGTTTGCAAAGCTATTAGCCGAAATAATTCGATTAAGGGCACAATTCCCAAATTATCCTATAAAGGCTATTCGCCTTGATAATGCNTTTGTAGAGTCATTTATTAAACGCCTGCAATTGATAGCAAGACCACTACTTATGAAAATAAAATTTTCCACTACTGTTTGGGGACATGATATTTTGCATGGAGCATCACTTATTCGTCTCAGACCGATACATTATAATAAATATTCTCCGTCATAATTAATTTTTGGTCATGAACCAAATATTGCCCATCTACAAATTTTTGGATGTGCTGTATATGTGCCAGTAGCACCACCACAGCGTAGTAATATGGGCCCACAGAGAAGGTTAGGAATATATATTGGGTTTGAATCACCCTCTATTGTTCGCTATCTTGAACCATTGACGGGAGATTTGTTTACTGCTCGATTTGCAGATTGTCAATTTAATGAAACAAATTTCCCAAGAGAAAAAGGAAATCAAAAGAGAAATTGTGTGAAAAGTTTCATCATTATCTCATTTTGATCCACGTACCCCGATATGTAATTAGGAGGTCTAGAAGATCATCCATTTACAAAATATAGCAAATCAAATGCCAAATGCATTTACTGATTTGAAAAGGGTTACTAAATCACATATTCCTGCAGAGAATGTGCCTATCCGAATTGATGTCCCAGCAGGACCATCTACTAGCATGATAGCTAGTAAATCCAAAACACGCCTGAAGCGTGTAGGCCTCTAGGTTCTAAGGATCAAAATCCTAGAAAAAGGAAATCGACAAATGATCAAAATAATACTATGAAGGGATCTCCTAAAGAGACCCAAGATCTGATTAGTTCTGAGATTCCTGAAGAAATCAATGAACCCGAGATTCAGGTGAGTGAGGAACTTTTAATAAGTTCTATTGGTGATGAGATTAATTTAAATCGATCTGAAGTAGTGGTGGATAATATTTTTGTATATAATGTTGCACTAAATATTATGCAAGATAGTGAGGATCTTGAACCCCGATCCGTAGAAGAATGTCGACAAAGATCTGATTGGCCTAAGTGACAAGAGGCAATTCAATCAGAATTGAAGTCCCTTACTAAAAGATAGGTCTTTGGACCAGTAGTCCAAACACCTGCTGGTATAAAACCAGTTGGTCATAAATGGTTTTTTGTGCGAAAAATGAATGATAAAGGTGAAGTTGAAAGATACAAGGCTCGCCTTGTCGCACAAGGATTCTCACAACGACCTGGAGTCGATTATGAAGAAACATATTCACCCGTTATGGATTCCATAACATTTCGATATCTCATCAATTTAGCCTTACGTGAAAGGCTTGAAATACATCTAATGGATGTGGTTACAGCTTATCTATACGGGTCACTTGATAATGAAATTTACATGAAGATCCCTGAAGGATTTAAAATGCCTGAAGCATATTCAAAATCTCAGGAAATGTACTCAATCAGATTACAAAGATCTTTGTACGGTTTAAAGCAATCTTGGCGTATGTGGTATAATCACCTTAGTGAATACTTTCTGAAAGAAGATTATATAAATGATGTTATTTGTCCATGTATTTTTATAAAGAAAATGACATCAGAATTTGTTATAATTGTTATTTATGTTGAAGACATAAATCTTGTTGGAACTCCAGAAGAGCTCCAAAAGGCAATTGAATATCTTAAGAAAGAATTTGAGATGAAAGATCTTGGAAAGACAAAACTTTGTCTTGGTCTGCAAATTGAACATTTAGCAGACGTGATCTTTATCCATCAATCTGCCTATACAGAAAGGGTCTTAAAACGCTTTTACATGGACAAAGCGCACCCATTGAGTACACCAATGGTTGTTCGATCACTTGAAGTGAATAAAGATTTGTTTCGACCTCCAGAAGAGAATGAGGAACTCCTTGGTCCCGAAGTACCTTATCTCAGTGCAATTGGTGCATTAATGTATCTTGCTAATGCTACAAGGCCTGACATAGCATTTTCTGTTAATTTACTAGCAAGATATAGTTCTTCTCCTACACGGAGACNGCTAACAAAGATAGTGCAAATCTTGTTGGTTATGCAGATACAGGTTATTTATCTGATCCCCATAAAGGTCAATCTCAAACCGGGTACGTATTTATTTATGGAGGTACTGTCATATCATGTCACTCCACAAAGCAATCTATTGTTGCTACCTCTTCAAATCATGCTGACATAATAGCTATTCATGAAGCAAGTACGGAATGCGTATGGTTGAGATCAATAATTTATTTTATTCGAGAAAAATGTGGTTTGGAATGTGAGAAAAGACCCACAATTTTATACGAAGACAATGCTGCATGCATAGCCCAATTGAAAGGAGGATTTATAAAAGGTGATAGAACGAAGCACATTTCACCAAAATTATTCTACACACACGATCTTCAGAAAAATGGTGACATTGATGTGCAACAAATCCGTTCAAGTGACAATCCGGCAGATTTATTCACTAAATCTTTGCCAACTTCAACTTTTGAGAAGATGGTATACAAGATTGGAATGCGGAGACTCAAATATCTGAAACAAGGTTTTCATCAGGGGGAGTAAAATACGCGATGCACTCTTTTTTCCTTACTAAGGTTTTTTCCACATGGTTTTTCTTATAAGGTTTTTAACGAGGCACCTAGCAATGCGTACTACTAAATATGTATACTCTTTCCGTTCACTAGGACTTTTTTCCCACGGGGTTTTTCCTAGTAAGGTTTGAATGAGACACATTATCTTTTAATGAAAATCCAAGGGGGAGTGCTATAAATATATATTATATAATGGATGTTCATTTAGTACTCCGTTGTAAATAAGCTTCCTGAAGAAGCTTATCCATATGGGACACTGCCGTAAATATATTTATCTATTTAGTACTCTATTGGAAATAAGCCTCCTGAAAAAGTTTATCATTTTGGTACTCCGTTATGGATAAATATTACCCCCGATAAAAAAATATCTAAATCTAGTACAGTAACAGCTTACAAGCAACTTACAAGTAACTTACACAACAACTTATAGCAGCAGCTTACAAACAACTTACAAGTAATTTACACAATAACTTACACAGCAGTAGCAGCTTACACAACTTACATTTGGAACCTACTCGTATTGAAATCCTTTACATTGAAACACCTATCATCCTTATCATCCTCGAACCTTCCACATAAACACCTAGCTACACCTCAGCTATTCGAATTCATCTCTTTTCAAATTTTAAGAATTCAGAAACAGTTCAGTTTTTTTGTTTCATCGAACAGTTTTGTTTTCTAGTCTGAACGAGGTACGTGCGTTCCTCTTTACTTTAATTTCCTTTCATTTGGCTTATATCAAATTGGGAGATCATTACCTTAAAACCATAAACCAACACAAGATTAAAGATTAAATATCTAGCTTAAATGACATAGATATTTAAGTACGCAACGTGCCAGTGATTTTGTGTAAGTAGTTATAAAAAAAGGTTTAAGTTAGTAAAACTCTGAGTGAGGAGAAAACTCGAGTCTTGGATTTAAGTCGTTCCTTTTGATTGAGTCAAGTCCAAGCTCTAGGTTCGATCATGATAGGGAATCCGTTTGTTGGGCGTACTAGCCACTTTTGGACCCTGAAGGAGCTGGTCTTGAACTTTTCACTTTTGGAGCAACTCATTTTGGGGCCAAAACTTTTAACTGTTGACATAGAAGGTTTGCCCATTAGTCACGAGACCTGTCGCAAAGGCCAAAAGTTAAAGATCACCCCAAATTCTGCTTTCCAGCTCGGGTCATGGATGTAAGTCATTCCCCTTGATTAGGTCAAGTCCTAGCTCTAGGTTTTCGAGCATGCGAGGGAATCTTAAAAATAGCGCGGGCTAATCGGCCTGTTTTTGAATTGGTCATTCAAAAATAGCCAGCATTTGCAAAGTCAATGAAAAATATTCACTATTTTGCTGCAATACAGAAAGTTCCAGCATAATATACTAGAGATCGGTACACCTGTGTATGAACTTCTAGCATATTATGCTAGAACTCCAACACGCGGAAAGTTCCAGCATAATATACTGGAGATTAGAACACCTGTGTATAAACTTCCCGCATATTATGCTGGACCGGTATATTATGCTGGAAGTCCAGTATGTTATACTGGAATATATTGGGGTTCCAACATAATATATTTGAATTCCAGTATAATATACTGGAGTATTTTTCGGTTTTATGAACAGTCTTTTTTTTCAGATTTATCTTTACATGAAAAGTGATTAAATTTCGATTACTTTTGAAACTGTGACTATTATCGAATGACCATTTGTAAATATGACTATTTTTTAATTTCTCCCGAGGGAATCCGTATATTGGGCGGGATATCAGTTATAGTTGGGCTTTAGGAAGCCCACTTTGGTAAGCTTGAAAGTTTGACAATATCTGCAATATTTGAGGCTTCCAAGTGGCTATTTCTTCAAGGGTTGTAACTGGAAACCCATTGCTGTAAGCCTATAATATCGAGCCCAAAAGATTCGAATGGATTGGAGAAGCAAGATGTTGTATCCTTATCACCATATTGAAACTCTCTTATGCTAATTCCTCTAATTGCACATTTGCAAAAAACTTGACTCCTCGAATAGCACATTTGCAAAAAACTTATGTCTAATGCATTTAAATTAGAGTAAATTAATTTAACTTGAAGTAGATTGTAAGTTGTTAGAATATATTGGTAACCATTTATGTTAATATATATATATATATATATATATATATATATATATATAACGCGAGTTTCGGAGTAGTTATGTTTAGTAGTGTTCTAATGTGTGCGCACAATTATTTTGGCAGGAAAAGAGATAACTTGAATCAATGGGTTACGTGATTCTGATATCACCTCCATTGATCCTCTTCTTCCTCATCACAGCCCTTGCTTGTTACCTTTTTGGTAGGTCACGAGGCCGCCATGAAGCCACCACGCTTCCACAGTATTATGGACCTCCACCACCACCTGCACCTCCTCCTGGAGTTCTTTCTCCGCCACCCGAAAAATAGCATACTTATTTTCTTATTTAATTTGCTTCTCATTGTATAGGTCATGTTGTTAACATTTGAGCAAGTTGGTTGTTTGTTTAATTGTATGAGACCAAATAATTATACGAGACTTGAAGACATCAGACGTTACTATTAACGATACACGCACATTTCAACGATTCTTTTGCATTGTGAATATGGGTTGTCTGACATAATTAGATTATGTCGATATTCTTTACGAAGGTTACTATGTCGAATATGTCTCTTTGCGTTCTATTGTTCTTGGAACCCACATTAATAAATTCGACTTACAAATCGTGTTCTTTAAATGCGATTTACAACACGCGTACTCATTACACCTTATATATTCCATTTTGAGAATACGACTTATAATCGCATTAGAATCCTATTCTTCAGTCTATTACGTCCTTCCTACTACACCTATGGGGAAAGATTGATAACCTCTATTTTTACAGGTGACTTCTAATTCATTTTGTGAAAAACGTTGGCGAGTTCGATATTGTATTTGAGAAATCTCAAGGATAGTGGGCGCGGTTTTGTCATTTGTGGCGGGCAGAGGAGTGCGTAGACATCGAAATTTGAAAGGATCAAAATAAATCCTAATTTAAAGATACTACAAGACTCTTGAAATCCTAAGAAATCCTAAGAATTTATTAGGATTTCTTGGAGGTTACTCTACCCTAAAACCTAACGCACACCTATATAAAGGAATGTATATCCCTCGAAGAGGAGTCTCAAAAATCCCATAAATTTTCGGGATATTCACAAAAGGATCACGGCATAAAATAATGTCGTGATCAATAGATGTTCTTCTTGATAATTAAATACTTCAAGAAGAATATCCATACAATGATCGACTTTCATGGAGATTAAATAATCCAGAGAGGTCCATATCATTCTACGTTCGAGAAACACGTTGTTCTAGCCCTCGAATCACGGAGATAATCAGGAGAGAGGAATCAAGGGAACAAGCAGATTGTACCCGCATCATTTTATCAATAAATTATGTTTCTTCATTTATATTGTGGTTGCAATTTATTTTTGTTTCACATATAATTTGTTGCAAACAAATTGGCACGCCCAATGGGACAATATCTACCTCTCATCTCAACTTTTCAATCACCAAAGCTCAAAAATATCGAAATGACTTCACAAAAAATCAACTCCGATCAACTTCGGCAAAAGCTGCTAATTTCAGGTTCTACGCTCGTGTGGAAAGTATCCTCGATATTACATTTGGAAGCTTTGGGCCCGTTACAAGGAGAAAAGTAAGTTCTTTAGGACAGCAAACACTTGAGTGTTGTCCGCATCAAGCCCTATTGTCAGATTTTCATCCTCAAAAGGAACAAGATCCTCTACAAGCACGACCCAAAAAGAGAACGATGTCGCCAAAAGGATTGAAAAGGTCCTTGCCCAACTTAGTTTATATAAGTCTGAGAAACCTTTCATGCAAGCGTATGATGATGACTTGAGCCCTGGATTTATTTTAGTCTTCATTATTGCGGCCTCCAAGCTCTATCCCAATAATGATCAATTTCATTCTTCATCCTCTGCGGACATCATGCAAACAATGGTTATTGAAGTTTCTACCGTAAAAGAACAAATCGTAAATTTGGCGAAAGCATTTGAAGGCTTGTCAAAGCGCGTGCAAGGTCAAGATGCTAAACTTTCCAATTTAACAAATAAATTGGATAGCATAGTAGAAAGAGAATCCATACAAACATCTTTAAATCTTCAAAGGTTACAAGAAAAATGGGAATCCTCCGAAAATCAAGCAACGACAACTAAGGAGATCCAAGTCTCTTCTAAAGGTCTAATTCCCGTTGAGAAATTGAAGGACTTCATCATGGAGGTTTTCAAAGATAAACCTGAGTCGTCGTCCAAATCATCTCTCACATATGCAAAGCCATATATGTAAAGAATTGATAACTTAAAGATGCATGCTGGTTATCAACCTCTTAAGCTGCAATAATTCGATGGCAAGGAAAATCCGAAACAACATGTAGCGCACTTTGTTGAAACTTGCAACAATGCTGGAATGCACGGTGATTATCTTGTCAAACAGTTTGTTCGATCTCTCAAAGGTAATGCATTCGATTGGTACACAGATCTCGAACCTGAATCCATCGATAGTTGGGAGCAGTTAGAGCAAGAGTTTCTTAATCGTTTCTATGGCACAAGAAGTATCGTAAGCATGATCGAACTTACAAATGCTCAACAACGAAAAGATGAGCTAGTTATTGACTTAATCAACCGCTGGAGGAGCTTAAGCCTCAACTGCAAAGATCGCCTTAGTGAAACTTTTGGCATTGAAATGTGCATTCAAGGCATGCATTGGGGTCTCCGCTATATTTTACAAGGTATAAAGCCCAAAAAATTTGAAGAACTAGCAACTCATGCTCATGATATGGAACTAAATATGGCCATAAGTGTCGACCAAGGGATACCTGTCTTTGAGCCTTACGACAAAGAAGAACAAGAAGGCGAGGATGGGGGCAAGTGTTCATTCGAAAATGAAACTGAAGAGTCTATGCATGTCACTATGCTCCTTAACGCATGAGCCTAAACTACAAGTTATAATGCTCCTTAACGCATGAGCCTAAATTGCAAGTTATAATGCTCCTCAACGCACGAGCTTAAACTACAAGTTATAATTCTCCTCAACGCACAAGCCTAAACTGCAAGTTATGATGCTCCTTAACGCAAGAGCATAAATTGCATGTCGCTCCTTGACGCATGAGCCTAAACTGCATGTTCCTACACCCTTGGCCCGCATGATACTAAACTGTGTACAGCCCACCAAAAAAAAAGAGCCCACTAGGTTGAAAACCTCAAAAGAGACGGCCTATGAAAAAGTTAGGACATAAAAAAAGAAGAACTCACCCATTCTGAGCTACGGTATGACTTGATCCTCTTCACCGAGGTACGTAGGCAGCTTAGAGTTTCATTTTGAGTTCAGTCGCATGAGTTCAAAATATACATAATGCCCCAATCATCATCGTTCGAATGAAGTACGATGGAATGTAATTCATTCAATCAACACTTGAAAATCGAGCTGAGATACCATTCTTCTGTTAAGCTTTGAATCCCGTTTGATTTAAAGGGGGCAATCTGCTATGACAAAATTGTATCTTCACTGAAATGATGACAATTTTTGCATCAAAGTCTGGGGATTCTCTATGTCTTTATGTTCACATAACCTTCAAGTTTGTTGGTACGAAATCTTGAAAGAGGGTATGGATAAGTAAAAAAAAAATTCGCCTAAGACGTAAAAAGAAAGGGATGTCTGTGTCGGACTTTTTCTAAAAGTTTTTGTTGCGAAATTTTAAAGGTGTTCGTCTCGAACTTTTAAAGACATTCGAATTTTTAAAGGTTTTCGTTGCGAACTTTTAAAGGTGTCCGTCTCGAACTTTTAAAGGCATTTGGATTTTTAAGGTTTTTGTTCCGAACTTTTAAAAGGCGTATGTTTCGAAATTTTAAAGGTGCTCGTGGCAAACTTTTAAAGGGTTCTCACTGCGGACTTTTAAAGATTTCTACCACGAGCTTTTAAGGGTATTCGCCACGAATTTTTATAGGTCCTCATTGCATGCTTTAAAAGGTCTTCACCGCGAACTTTTAAAGGTATTCATTGTGAACTTTTAGGGGTCGTTTGGTAGGGCGTATAAGAATAATGTTAAATAAGGTGTATTAGTAATGCAGGGGTAACTAATGTATGGGTTAGTAATGCAAGCATTAGTTATACATAGATTATTTCTTATGCATTGTTTCGTATGTTGTATTAAAAATTAAAATGCATTGCATAATTTTTTAAGAAATTTAATTGTTTACAAAAATTGCCTCCATATTCTTTAACTTTAAGGATAATTTTATTTTTAACCATGCTAATGCATGCAGTAATAGCTTTTGTATTGCTAATGTCATGGTTTTCCATGCATTAGCTATACATAGGATAATACCAAATAGGTTGTATAACTAATGCTTGTATTAGTTATACATAGGTTGAAAAAGTGTACCAAACAAGGTATTACTAATATACAAAGCTAATGCATGCATTATTTTCTCTAACACACTCTAGCCAACGACCTCTAAAAGATCTTGACCATGAGTTTTTAAGGATCTTCGCGCGAACTTTTATGGCTCTTCCCCGATTCGTCGCAAACTTTTAAAGGTCTTCGCTGCGAACTTTTAAAGGTTTTCACTGTGAACTTTTAAAGATCTTGACCACGAGCTTTTAAGGATCTTCGCACGAACTTTTATGGGTCTACCCTGCAAATTTTAAAGGTATTCGTCGCGAACTTTTAAAGGTTTTCGTCTCGAACTTTTAAAGTACTTCGTAGTTTGACGAAATTACTTATAAAAAGAGAAAAGAGACAGCAGAGTAAAATAAATAAGAAAGCACAAGAAAAGAAGAAGAAATTACCTTCGCGTTAATGCTTCTGAGTCCACAAAATTAAATTCAAGTGACTTACAAATACTGCGAACTGATGCTCACAAATTAGAGAGTACGCACCCTTTATATAGATTTTCAAAGCAGTAATTGGGAATATAGTCCCGATGCGGGGATTATCAACTAAGGCGGCTGGAACAAACTGTGTTCAACACGGACTCGGTGTCCATCTTCAAATAGGAATTCAATTCGTATGGATTACATCGTTGCTGGCAGAATAAGTTTCAAAACGTGAGAATTCCATAGTAAATCATGTAAAAAGTTCCTAATATATCTATGATCGAGTCTAAAGCAATGTAAAACGAATTACCAAATTGAATGACGTGGATACATAATGAAACCATGTGAATTCAACTTATTCTAGCCTAATTATTACTGTCGGACAAATGTATATTTCTAGTGTATTATATACGCATATAAAGGATATATGTGTTTTATGTACGTTATACTTCAAAACTCGTCACGGGTAAGTGATTTCATACCCCGACAAGATTTGAAGTAGGGGGCATTTGTAAGCATATAAATTTTATTAAAATTAAAGCCATGAAATAATTTAGACTATATTTTAAATTCAAGATATATTGGTCCAAATAAATATATGAGCTAATATAATTGAATTAATTGTATAAGTCCAATATAAATGGATTAAATAAATAAGTCTTAATCCAATTGTCTAGCCTATTTAATTAGGTTAAAATGATGAGCCCACTTCATTAAGCCCAAAATGTCATCTTCCTAGAAGCCCAGTTTGGTGCCACACGTCAAATGATGTGGCACGCCAAGTCAAACGGAAGATCCAAAGGGATCATGCCACGTGTCAAAATGATAAGGCATGCCACGTCACATTAAAAGGCCAATAAAATCACGCCACGTGTGCAAGTGACATGTTCTGGCCAATAAAACGCGGTCTTGTCACACTTCAATTTGATTGGTCGGAAAGAGTTTGTTCTTATCATAACTCTTCCCTCCCACAACTATAAATAAGGGGTCTTCATAACTTAGAAAATGGACCAGAAGTTATAACAAAAAACAAAAGGGAACTCGTGGATCAAACGCCGCGGATTTCTTTAAAAGCTACAAGCATTCAAGTGTTCTAAAGATTAAAAGATCAAGACAAAGATTCAAGAACAAGATGCAAGCCCTTGGATTAAAAGTACGTCAAGATCAAGATCAAGATCAAGATCAAGCTTCAAGCACTTGGATTAAAAAAAATAAAATTCAAGATAAGCTCGAAGGATCTTTTATTTATTGTTGAAAAGAAGAACCAGAAGACTCATAAAGATTGTAACGCTCAAATATTTGAAATAAAATATTACGATTGTTGCAATATTTTCGGGCTTGATTTTATTTTCTCGACCCAAATTTATTGTCTGCAAATTCTAAATGCCCCCTACTTCAAGGCTTGTGGTGTGCAGGCTTGCCGTATCACGAAAACAAGTCTTGACGTACCAACGACAGTTACTACTTCTTCAATTGAATTGGAAAACCTTTCTAATATTTAAATATCTCACTTAAAAGATAGACTTCGTTTGTAAACTGTATGGCAAAATGCTTGGTCTTTAAAGCATGGCCAAACTTAGTGTGCCACTTCCACGTAGATCAAGACTTGCACCAACTTTATAAGAACTTAATTTCACGCGGTTCTTGAGTGCAAAGCTTTTGTAGTTTGAATAAAGGTCTTAGCGCCCCAATTTTTTTGTCCACCCTTACAATTTTGCAGCTTTGGCGAAGAAGCACTCAACATATTTTTCTTGTAGTTTCTGCGACTTTGATGAGGAACCACTTAGATAGAGAACAACAGACGTTGCCCCCACAAATTGTAGTTAAGATCTTTTCTTTTTGGCCATCTCCAGGATAAAGTGTTCGAATCCATCAAAGCCACCAACCTTGAACATGCATTAGGTGCTCGTTCCAGCATGACTGTCATCAACAGATTTTTTCGGCCAACAATTACTGGTTTTAAAACTTCTATTTTCTGATTAGCAGGAGGAAGAGATGAAGGGCAGAACTGGTCCCTTTTCTGAGTTATGAAGACCCATATTTATAGTTGTGGAGGAAAGAGTTATGATAAGAACAAACTCTTTTCGACCAAACAAATTGAAGTGTGACAAGGCCGCGTTTGATTGCCAGAACATGTCACTTTCACACGTGGCGTGATTCCATTGGCCTTTTAATGTGACTTGGCATGTCTTAGTATTTTGACACGTGGCATGATCCCGTTGGCTCTTCCGTTTGACTTGGTGTGCCACGTCATTTGACGCATGACACCAAACTGGGTTTATAGGAAGATGACATCTTGAGCTTAATGAAATGAGCTCATCACTTTAGCCAATTAAATAGGCTAGCCCAATGGATTAAGACTTATTTATTTAATCTATTTATATTGGACTTATACAATTAATTCAATTATATTAGCCCATATATTTATTTGGACCAATATATCTTGAATTTAAAATATAGTTCAAATTATTTCATGGGTTTAATTTTAATAAAATTTATATGCCTACATAGTGTCAAGGAAAGAAAAATTGATATTTGAATAATTGTAACGATATGGTGATATCAATATTAATCGTTGAATAAATTAAACACAGCTGAAAACAAGGTGTTCAATAGACCGGAGAAAAGGATAATCTCTAAATAAAGAATATCGTCAAGTTTAAGAGGTCGTTTTAGTATAGCAATATCATGTAGAGATTAAGAACTCCCATGTCGTTCCGAATTTCTGTTGAAGGACAATGTTCGTTGACAATGTATTTGATTTTGATGATTTTTTCTAGATGTATCGATCATTAGATACTCTGCGATTGCATAATTCAATTGACTATAATTTGAATCACCGCTTACTACAATTTCGTAAAGACTAAAATCTATGTATCTCCCAGAGCTATCCCAATTACCATTTAGTTGAAGCATAATAGTTATTTCCGACATTATTTCGCGGAATTCGATATTATTGTGGATAATTGCTTTGCTTATGGTTGTGAAATCAGAGTAGACAGAGAAAACCAGAGTATCGGCGATGGAAACTGAGAAAAACGGCTTAATTGCCGCTCGACTCATACAAAATATTCTCGCAATGACCCGGAATGTCACAAAGTCACAAGCTTCTAATAACTAATGTAGCTCTAAACAAGTCTGAAAGTACATAAAAAGACTCTAAACGATGGAGTGGAAGGGGACTCTGAGGATTCTGCGGATACGGCAGAAATACCTTGTAGTCTCCTCGAATCAGCAACAAATACTATCTGCGAGGCTGATAGCTCGTACGTGGATCTGCACACGAAAACATGTGCAGGAAAGGGCACGAGTACACCACATTGGTACCCGGTAAGTGCCAAGCCTAACCCTGGTCAAGTAGTGACGAGGTCAGGTTAAGGCCCTACTGGAGTAAGTATAATCAATTTAAAACGGTAAAAGAGATAAGTAAATTCTATAGCAACAGTTAAAGAAAATGCTCGAAAACTTAACAGTTAAGGGAGCCTTCGGCTCAGAACAAGGTAAACACAAGGTGGAATCTCCCAGGATACCGTCCCGTAGTTCCAGATGATTATGCAATACAGGGGGATCTCCCGAAATACGTCCTAGTCCCAAATTAAATATGCAGTGCAGAGGGATCTCTCGGAATACGTCCGCAGTCCCAAAATAAGTATGCAGTACAGGGGGATCTCCCGGAATACGTCTGTAGTCCCAAAATAAATATGCAGTATAGGGGGATCTCCCGGAATACGTCTGTAGTCCCAAATAAATATGCGACGCAAGATAAAATGACAAGTGTGACATTAAATTTATACAGTTCATATAATCACAGATAAGTAAAAGCAGTAACCTAGCTAAACATGGTGCATAGAATATCAGATGGACAATTAGACACGTAAGCATGCTTTTCTACTCTAAGCTAAACATATTAATGCACTTTAATAAGAGAAAGACAATTTATGATTTAAGAAGAAAAAAGAATGGGATTTTTGCATTAACGGCCCGTGTACGTACTCTTCACCTCACGTACACGGTTCTCACACATCAAATAATATCAAACGCCCTAAGAGGAAGACCCCAACACAAGGTTAGGCAAGCCACTTACCTCAACCGCTCAAATCAACTTGAAATCACGCTCTTGCCACGAGTATCCAACTCCGAATGGCCCGAATCTATTCAAATAAATTGCATAATGTAAATACGAAAAAGGGTCAAAATTACCCCGGTACTATCAAATATTGTTTAAAAATATCATCCGTTATACTATTTGGTCAATTGAGTCCCTACCGTTATACTTTCATTCATATCTACCCCTAATTTAAACGGCTGGCCACGTGTCACCACCAGACTGAATTAATACATTCCCAATTTAAAATACCCAATTTTTCTCTTATCCGACCCGTTACCTGACCCTAAACTCCTCACATAACATAATTCCACCAAATAAGACCCCCCCACCCATCTCTTATCTCGCCGGAAGCATTGTTTTGAACCTTTTCCAAGCAAAGCTAGTTTTTTCTTTAATGTTTATAAAACTCCTAGAAAGTGAAACAGAAGGTGGATAAAACAAATATGCCTTTACATAGATTCATTTTTGGCTAATGATTTTTCTACTTGAAAAGCAAAGTCAACTCCAAATGAATACCTAATTGCTTCCATACTTGTTGGCAAGAATTTTTAACGCCTTCAGGGCTCCATCAAAACTAACAGATCCGTTCAAAATTGTTAGGCTAAGACGCGGAGATCATCCTCGATGACCCTTCTCATTGTTGGGCTTTTCAAAAGTGTTCCGTTTAAGGCCAAAATGGCTTTAGGTGCACAATTGAGTCTGATAAGCACAAATTTAGCCAAAGCTGCAGATCGATCTCACTACAATATTGTACCAAAGATGGATCCATCTCTTTCATTTTTTAAGATTTTCGTTTTCCCACGAAGTTCAAAGAGTGCAGAACCTCATATTTTTTTAGATCTAACAACTTGCAAATAAGAAAGAGAATATGGAGAAAGAGAAGCGAGACGAAGAGCGGAGCTGGTACAGTGGAGGTTAGTACGGTCCGGAGGAACTTTCCAGTGAGATGCCATGGTTTCCGGTAATTTTGGTATGAGGTTATGTTAGTGAGGGGTTTAAGATCGGGTAACGGGTAGGATAAATGAGGAATCAGGTATTTTTAATTGGGGATGGGTCAATTAATTCTAGTAGTGACACATGGCCAGCCGTTTAAATTAGGGGTAGATTTGAACAAAAGTATAATTGTAGGGACTCAATTGACCAAATAGTATAATGGGGGATATTAGTACAGGGGTAATTTTGACCCTTCTCCGATGTAAATATAGCTATAAGTAACTAGCTCAACTAATCAATTTGAAGCTAAAATGCGAAATTAGGAAAATCACCCCAAAAATTCCCCCGGTCCCACGCCTCAGAATCGGATAAAATTTACAAATTATGAACACCCGTTCACTAACGAGAACACTCGAACAAAAATCATCAAAATCCGATGTCAAAATCTCACTCAAATCTAGATTTCAATTGGGGAACTTTTTCCTCCATTTCTAAACTTTTACCCTCAATTCCTTAATTAGACGATGAAAACAACAATATATTATTGTATTATGATCAAAATAGAGTTAGAATTTGTTACCCAATGATTTTCCTTCAAAAACCCTCGAGAAATTGTCTCCCACCGAGCTCCAAATCGATTTTTGTGTTATGAAATATCAAACCCTCGAAACTACTATATTTGCCCAGCGATTTCCGCATCTGCGGCTCATGGGCAGCACCTACGGTCCCTCACCTGCGAAAAAGGCATCGCAGGTGCGAAAACAACTAATCATGGCTTGGGCCGCATCTGCAGTCACTAGGCCGCATCTGCGGTCCTTGATGCCTTGGCCCAAATTCACTTCTGCAATTACCAAGCCGCTTCTGCTGCGCCACACCTGCGGTCCTACATCCGCAGGTGCGAAAATGACAGGCTCAACACACTCGAAAATTGCCTAAGTCCAAAATTCTTCCCGTTGAGCATCCGAAACACACCCGAGGCCCCCGAGTCCTCAACTAAACCTACCAACCAGTCCTATAACATCATTCAGAATTAGTCTAACCTTCAAACCCCATCCAATAACATCAAAAACAAGAATTAAACATGAATTCAAGCCTAAGAACTTAGCATTTTTTTCAAAATTCACAAACGATGCCGAAACACGTCAAACCTAGTTCGAATGACCTCAAATTTGACACACAGGTCATAAATGACACTACGAGCCTACATCCACTTCCTAAATTCCATTCCGAGCTCGATATCAAAATTTCCTATATCGGCCGAAATCGCCGAAAATCTAACTTTCACCAATTCAAGCCTAAATCTACTACAAACCTCCAAAACACATTCCGGATGCGCTCCTAAATCCAAAATCACTCAACGGAGCT
This sequence comes from Nicotiana knightiana, assembly GCA_005239525.1. NCBI lineage: Eukaryota > Viridiplantae > Streptophyta > Magnoliopsida > Solanales > Solanaceae > Nicotiana > Nicotiana knightiana. The sequence continues at coordinate 16,231 of ML392883.1, forward strand.
AACGGAGTTGACGTAATTCCATTTCGGATCTGTCTTCACACAGTTCTGACTACAGTCCAATTTCTAAGGCTTAAACTCACAATTAGAGACTAAGTGTCCCAAAACTCTCCGAATTCCATAATTAATCACTCCGACAAGTCCCAATAGCAGAAAAAAATATGGGAAAAGCACTTATTAGGATATCGGGGCTCTAACTCTCAAAAGGATCGGCTGGGTCGTTACAGTTCTTAATGCTTCATACAATTTTAACTACAATTTTTCAACAAAAAAACAACAAAATCTGGAGATGACAAAATACTGCAGCTAGTCATTAAATTCTGACAGGGTATGTGTTTACCGAGGCGTTGACGACTTATCCGGGATGTGACAAAGTATAAAACCACTCATTTTTATCAACTTTCTCCACTCTAAAATCATATAATGGCTTAAGCTGGTTAATAAGGTGCCTTCCTCCTATTTAAACACATAGCATTTACAATAAATATGTATATTCAAGTGGAAATCCAAAAGATGAATGCACTCGAAAATATAAACAAATTGTATAAACTAACCTCTTTGAAACTGTATCGGTACCAACGTATAACCACTTGTTGAATTCTTCCAACAATTCAGGATCAACATCTTCGCCAATAACCCCAATAAATGGATGCTTGATGAGGAAAATTGGAGGTCCAACAAAATTGATCCCCCCAGAACTGTGAAAAGGGAGAAAGGGGGATCGGGCATGCTTTCCAGGCTGCCTTGTTCTTCCTTGATGCACAGGGTTATTTCATCTTCACTAAGCTCACTGAACTTAACAATCTGGGAGAAGTTCTCTGGTAGTTCAAAATCATCAAGTGTAGCTTCCCTTTTTTCAGATGTGGAGTCAGTGTCTGAATCACCTACATTAACGTAGTCAGCTGGTTCACCTTCAAAATTTTAAACAAAAGAATAAGAAGACATGTTGCATCAGCTCTTTATTGAAAATTAAAACTTATATTAAACCTGTTACAATTAGAATGGAATATATAATACCACTGAAATATTTACAACAATCATCTCCTTCTTGTATTACGTTCTCTTCTTGAATGGGAGGTTGCATTTTTGTCTCCTTCTCATCATTTTTTTCTTCTCTTAGAATGCTTATTGTAGCTTCCTGTTTTGGAGATTCTGCAGGCATATCTTCCTTCACTGTTACAATAAATATGTATAACTTAATAAAATTTTAGATAATTTATAGTAAACACTAACATCATTGCATACAAATTGTAGTTTAAATGTGGTAAATTTGTTGTAATGATATCCTACAGCTGATATGCAAAATGTATTGTGAAATATGATGATAACATGTACTAAATCATACTTGCATTCTCTTCATCAAATTCCCCTTCAAATTGGGAAGATAAATCAACATGTACATGAACATTCTCAGTTTCTATGTCATTCATGTGCCCTGCATATAAGAAAATTATTGGCCACACGCCCTAGCATAGCCTTTCCCGCAGGAACATCCACAATAGATCCAGTGTGTGACTTTCTTGATCGCCTCATTCTTCAACCATGGGTTAAGATGTGGCTAAAGTCTCTCCGATGGTAGCGTATATTACGCTCGAGGTCTCTCGAGCCTCCTCTTGTACCAATGTCTCTGTTTTAGGGTTTAAGGAATAAGGTAATTCTTTTCTATATATGGAAAGTTCAAAAATCATCATATAATAATCCATAAATTGCAATAGAAAAGAAATAGGGGAGGTTTGTGATGATTTTTCAATCTTTTCTACTAGGTAATCTAGTATCCTTATGCATGAAGATAANATAATTGATCCTAATGGGACAACATCTTTTTCCTGTATTTGACTAGTAGGGTTAATGAACGACCCTTTGATCTATGTCGTGGAAAGTTCAGCCAGGTCTGATTAGAAGTTCAAAAATGAGTGGAGCGAGGGGCTTTAGAGGGAAAAAAGGAGGGGCGAGCTTTAATTGAAGTAGGGGCGGAAGAAATCCTTGCTCTTCGGGCTAAGATGCTAACTTTGCCGTGGAAAGAGTAATGAGAGGAAAGCCTTGACCTTCCCTTGTTCTACCCTTCGAACTCGGAGATTGAAGAAGATCACTCTATGCAGCGACAGAGGCAAGATCTCTATATGTTGATAGATACCCGAGAGACTGAGTCCTTGGGGGAGAGAGAAAGGAGGCATTACTCCCAGAAAACGTGCAACCAACCTTTCCTTCCCGCTTCTTCCTTGAGAAGAGAAGGTAGGGGCTCTGTTTCCGCATCCGTTCCATATCAGTATTCATTGTTAAGATCTCCCGGTAGAATCGAATGGTAACTGAATCATTCCAATAGTTCCGAACAAGTCCTGCATGGGCTCTTTGTCGAATGAGTTTGCATTCCTCAATCCAATCTTTAAACTTCCGACATCTAGAATAACTCGCTGGAGCACCCCTCCATTCACCTTTCGTTCCCATATGCATCGGCTTTTTCTAAATCGACATATCTAGGTTCTCCCAACCCAATAGGTTCCCTTTCTTTCGAAATGGCATTGCCAAAAGTCGAATCAAAGGCTTGACAGGAGAGCTTCTCTTAGCCCTATAGTCTTTCTCCGTCCAAAATTTTTCCAAATCAAATGATTCAAGACCTGAACTGAAAGAGACTCTACAAACAAAGCTTTCCGACTCGGCCTTGAGAAGCTTGTATCCTTTGGATTCTTGGGACCTAACGAGCCAGGACAGCCTATACCGAAGGAGAGAAATTCATACCCTGCCGATTTCTAGGGCTTGCGTTGCTCGGATGTTATTGCCCTTGCCCCCACGCCAGCTTGCTCTCTCATCCCTCCCACCTTTGCCTATACCTAGGATTCCCATTTGGTTCGGCTGTAGTTTCATAGATCTACATGGGAATCTTCGTCAGATCGATCATGCAGTTACGGNAATACCCTGCCGATTTCCTTCCTTATATAACATGTGCGGGTGTTTTTTTGGCTTGCGGGCTCGGGGACTGCAGTCAGCTGCTTCCCATGTAGTCTAGGGGAAGGGCAGAGCCTCACCTTGCAGAATATAATAAAGACTAGTTTATACAAATTTAGGCAATAGGTAGATATATTGTAGACATAATATAGATATGTATATATATGTATATATTGTAGACATAATGTAGATATATAGATATATGTAGATATATTGTAGTTATATTGTCTATATAATGTCGATGCCTATTTTATTGCTGCTGGCATGCACTGGTTTATCACTACTGCCCGGAAAGTGTTGATTGTTCTTTTCTTTGGAGCGCTCATCATTTTTTGTAGAACTCCCAGTAAACTGCAAGCATTTAATTTGTTTGGCTATATACTTTATGAACGATAATATAAACTTAGACATGGTAAAAATTATTGTATAAAATGAATATATTTCAAATGAAACCTTAGCATTACTGTTATACTTCTGACTGTTTATCGCCTGCAAAACAACCTTGATTGAATCATTGAGTAGCAGGCGAATGCTACCTAGTTCTTCAAAAACCTCTTTCTTGAAAGATCTAAGATCTGAACCAACCGACATATTAAAATAGAGAGAGTTAACGAAATAATTTGCATAACATAAACTAAAGAAACCATCCAGGATTATGTAGGTTGATGAAACCTTGTCAACATCTTTTCTTATTCTTTTTATTTGTTTCATAATATCTTTCTTGTCATCTATTCCAATTGCCGGCTTATGTCCGGATGGATATGTAGCATCTATCGGATGCTCGAACTTGGTTTCAACTTCTTCAAGGATGTATTCAACTTTATCTAGCAAATTCATTCTTGAAAGCTCTTCTAGTGCTTCAATTATGTTGGTGAATTGAGTGGGAAAAAAATAAATGTGAGTGACTTCGACATAATATGTATAAAAGGTGTAGATAATTTGTATTATATTGTCTGCGCATAAGTGAAAACCATTTACCTTGATCCATGTTGGTTTGATCATTCTATCTTCAATTGCAGATAACCATATCTTGTCCTTCCTAGCTGACCAGCTAAGTATGCGAGGGATAGAATTAGCAACCCTTGTAGCTATATCCGTGTTGATGGTAGAGCAACACTCATACAACCATATTTTCATAGCTAGTACAAAGCCTCAAATGATATAAAAATGAATAGAAGGGTTGAGCTTGTGCCTAACGGCTGAAGCGATTGTGTATAAGATTCATTACCCCATGCGTAGTTCGCATACTGCCCTGAGTCCACCAAATAGAACATAAAATGGTCTATCAAACACGCATTGTCTTTGTCTAAAGGACAGAGGAAGAATTCTATGAGATAGAGAATACACAGCTTGACTGCATCCTCGTCATTCACCCAACTACAGTTGGTTACATTTTGTTAAGTATGACTTCTCAATTTTTTCCTTGTTTGGAAAATCGCTTCTCATTATTTTCCTGTCATACGTAGGTATGTAATCAAAATCTGTCATTTTCATAAAACATCTCAGGTCACTAATCAGGGCAAATTCTGTCAAACCAAAATTCATCCTCTGACCCTTTATCTCTGCTGAAAAAAGTCGGAACCAGATGCATTAAATTCATACTTCATTAGAAGATGAATTGCTTGATTTTGCATACATATATTTGGAAAGGAAAGAAAATACCCAAAACATGTCTTCTTAAATAGCTTTAAACCATTTTCAGGAGGGTCGGATAATGTCTGAAACCTAATGATCCTATAATCAACATCTGGAGGTGCAAAAAATGGTCCATTTTGCAGCAAAAGGAAAAGAAAGTTATAACACTTGGTTCAAAACCAGAAAACAAAATAACTACACTTATAATACAATTTATCTACAATCAGATAAATAGAGTCAAAGACAGAAAATAAAATAACTACAATTATATTACAAATTATCTACAATCTGAAAAACAGAATCAAAGTTTATATTACAATTTATATACAATCAGAAAACATAAATCTACACAATGTAGACAAATATTCTACAACCTAAAAACAAAAATTATGTTGATTCATAATAATGAGAACAAGTTTTTTAGTTTTAAAAAAAATAAATTGAAACTACTAAATTTTTACCTTCACCAAAGACTGTTGGGGAATAGTTTTAGAAGATTTTTGAACTTTCTTATTTTTTGAAGGTTTAACATTAGGAGACACTCCATTTTTTTTTGTTGCAAATTTCATGATAGCTTCTTCGACGAAATCATCATCGAAAGCAATTACTTTGCCTTTCCGTTTTGCAGATTTAACAGGTATCGAGGATTCACCAGCATCCATATTGTGATTTTGTTTTGTACGAGCTTCTGCCTAAGCTTAACGAGGGGAAAACCTTGGCTTTTTCTCCTCTTTTCATGTGCTTATTTTGAAACCTTTTTGGTTGAATTATCTGAGAAAACACCTAAATCAAATGTACGAATATCACCTACTTTAGCTTTTTTAGGGCTGATCTTCGAAGCTGTTTTCTTCTTCATTGAAAATCAAGCAAGTAACAAACTTTAATGGAGGTGTACGGTAGAGTATTAGAGCTTGAATCTATAAAAATGGAGATGAATTTTTGAATAAGAGTGTAAATTTTAGAATGCTTTTTGAAGATTAGAGGAAATAGGCGTTAATGGAGGGATTCTGAAGTCTGTGGAGAGATAATCGTGAGTGAGTGCAAGGTACGTGGGGGAGGGGTGGGGGTTGTGGGGAGAGAAGCTAGGGGAGAGTGCAAGATACGTTAGAGTGATTTTAGGACACTTATCATTAATTGCTTAAAAATGTACATAATTGGTAGTTGAGTATATAATATGTAATTATATTAAAACTTGAGTAGGGAGATAATAAAATTTCATATAGTGTATAGGAACTTAAAAATTTCAAAAATTAATAGTGGCACAAAAGCGTCCTATTCTGTCATTCTCCCTTTTCGACTATAAGAGGGAATCTGCATATTTGGCTGGATATGAGTTATAGTTGGGCTTTAGGCAACCCAATTGAATAAGCTTGAGAGTGTGGCTCTATTTGTAACATTTGAGGCTTCCAAGTAGCTATTTCTTCAAGGGTTGTTAACTGGGTCTCAAACCCATTGCTATAAACATGTAATAGTGTTTGTATTGAGCACAAAAGGTGGGGGAAGTGCTAGTAACAAGACATGTATTTACTTTTAAGCCACTGTTTAAAATGTCTTTAGTCTTTAGCCACTGCTTTAATAAATTTTTATCCGCCGAACGAAAATACCCTTCTGCTCATAAAGTTCAGGACCAAGTGTCCTTAACTTATGAGCTTGTTACTGTAAGTTCAGGACTAGTTGTCCTTAATTTATAAGTCTAAGTTCAGGACTAGCTGTCCTTAATTTATAAGTCTAACTTTAGGACCTGTACTTAACTTTTGAACTTGTAACTCTAAGTTCAGGACTACATGTCCTTAACTTTTGAACTTGAAACTCGAAGTTCAGGACCATCTGTCCTTAATTTCAATGCTTGTAACTCTAAGTTAAGGACTACATGTCCTTAATTTTCGTGCTTGTAACTCTAAGTTAAGGACCAAGTGTCTTTAATTTTTGACTTCCAACTCTAAGTTCAGGACCAAGTGTCCTTTACTTATGAGCTTGTTACTATAAGTTCAGGACTAGCTGTCCTTAATTTATGAGCTTGTAAGTCTAAGTTAAGGTACATGTCCTTAACTATTCCGATAACCAAGGACACAGTTTCTTTCATTTATTTATTTTCTCATCCTGAAAAATGAATCTTATAGAAGTACTTTGTCACGACCCAAACCAACCCGGTCGTGATGGTGCCTTCGTGGAACTAGGCAAGCCGACACACTTTCAAACAATTCGATTTTTCATTAAAATTTTTGATAATAACCTTTTTCAACAAAAATTCTAAATAAAAGAGAATCTCAAAACCAAAAATAAAATACGGAAATTTAAACCCCAACATCGGGTGTAACTAACTCATGATCCAATACTACCACAGTTCTGAAATTTAGCAAGACAACATTGTCTGGAAATAGTCAAAAATACACTAAATGGAAGATAAGAAAGCAGAAAGACGGGGTTGCAATCGCTAGGCGGCTACCTCGTTATCTCTGAATGATGATCCGCAACAGAAATGGTCAATAGCCGCTACTGTGGCCTGAGATACCTGAATTTGCGCACAAGGTGCAAGGGGTAACGTGAGTACACCAACTCAGTAAGTAACAAGTCAAAACTATGGACTGATAGGTAGTGATGGACTAGACCTCAACAGATAACAGATTAAACTGTACAGTAAAATAGACATGCTTTCCATTCAAGTGTCCAACTCAAAAAGCAAGGTAGATGCAAATATGAACAATGTAAAGTGATAAGCTCAGCATATCTCTAAGTGCAAATGCATAGAATGCATGAAAATGTACCATGTACTCCCACTCTCAAGTGCTCAACCACTTGGTATCCATACCGGAACATACTCAATGCTTACTATATAGTCCCTCGGTACCGAGGAAAAAAGGTAATCAAACCTTGCGGAGAAATCCATTTCCAGGTATCAATACTTCGGACAATCCATGTCCAGGGAAAGCCATCCCTCAATACTTCGGACAAATCCATGTCCAGGGAAATCCATCCCTCAATAATATCATCTACGCTCACTAGGGGTGTGTTACAGACTCCGGAAGGGCTCCTACAGCCCCAGCGCTATCAGAATCATTAACATAACCACTGCGGCGTGTAGTCCGATCCCATATCTGTCACTCATAATCAGGCTCTCGGCCTCACTCAATCATCACTCTCCAGTCTCACACACACAGGCTCACAATGCCATAAAACTAGCCCCAAACAATGATATGATGTGCCAAATAATAATAACTGAGACATAGACATGATATGATATGCATGATTAAGATTGAGTAGAGAATATCAATGAAACTAATGAGATGACAGTAAGAAACGACCACTCGAGTCCCAACAGTATCAGCGTGAAGCCCTAACAGGACATCTAGCATGATTTACAACACATTTACTTAATCACATGATCACTAAGCAGTACCATGGAATGAACCAGGCCACAATTCTCGCGGTGCACGCCTGCATGACCGTCACTTGGCATGTGCGTCACCTTAATACTAATCATATAGCACATAGCTCGGGGTTTCGAACCCTCAGAACCAAGTTTGGAAGCGTTACTTACCTCAATCAAGCCAAAATCCTACTCCATGACGACCCTGCCTTTCGACTCGGCCTCCAAACATCCCGAATCTGACAAAAAACAATACAATGCAATAAATATAGGCCAAGGAAACAATTCCACACGAAAAACTATCAATTTCAACCAAAATCCCGAAATTTACCCAATTTTGGCCCTCGAGCCCATGTCTCGAAATCTGACAAAAATCACAAAACTAGAAAACCAATTCACTCATGAGTCTACCCATACCAATTTCACCAAAATCCGACCTCATTTGGTCCCTCACATCCCCATATTACTCTCTCAAGAACTCTTCCATTTTTCCTCCAATTTTCACCCCAATTCCCATTTTAGATGATAGAAATCAAGATACAATCATGGAATTTATCCAAAATCAAGTGAGGACACTTACTCCAATCAACTTCCTAAAAATGCCTTCAAAAATCACCCAAATCTGTGGTCTCTAGCTCAAAATATGAAAAATAGGTTCAAACCCTCGATTTTGAACATAACACTGCATGCCTAGCTTTTCTTCATCGCGATCGTGGAATGAGCCTCGCGATCGCAAAGCACAATCAGGCAGCCCCACATTTTAACCCTACGTGAACGCGCCCAGCTCCACACGATCGCGGATCTCTGCCTTTCAAACCTACGCGATCGCATCCTTCCTCACGCGATCTCGTAGAGCAATTATCTCCCCTATTCATCAGCTCAAATCCTCCTACGTGAACGCCGCCTCAGCCAAGCAATCGCGATGCACAACTTAATTCACTTACGCGATCACGTCCCATACACTACGACCGCAAAGAACAAAAATCACCTCTGCCCACATAAGCCTACGCGATCGCGGACCTACACACGCGATCGCGTATAAGGAAACCAGAAAGTTACACCAGCAGTTATCAACCATAAAGTAAAGTCCAAAAACGATCCGTTAACCACCCGAAACTCACCCGAGGCCCCCCGAGACCTCAATCAAGCATACCATCAAGTCCCACAACATCATACGAACTTAGTCGCACCTTCGAATCACTCAAAACACCAAATTACCCTCGGATTCAAGCCTAAGAACTTCTAAACTTTCAAATTCCACAAACCACGCCGAAACCTATTAAATCACCTCCGAATGACCTAAAATTTTGCACACACATCACAAATGACTCTACAAACCTATACCAACTTTCGGAATTCCATTCCAAATTTGATATCTAATTTTCCACAGTCGACCAAAATTGCCGAATTTCCAACTTTCGCCAATTCAAGCCTAATTCTACCACGGGTCTCCAAAATACATTCCCGACGCGCTCCTAAGTCCAAAATCACCTAATGGAGCTATCCGAACCATAAAAATTCCAATCCGAGATTGTTTGCTCATAAGTCAACATCCGGTTGACTTTTCCATCTTAACCTTCTAAAATAGAGACTAAGTGTCTCAATCCACTCCAAAACCACTCCAGACCCGAACCAACCAACCCGATGCAACAATATAAAGCTGAATAACACATAAAGAAGCAGAAATGGGGGAAATGGAGCTATAACTCTCGGAACGACCGACCGGATCGTTACATCCTCCCCCTCTTAAACAAACGTTCGTCCTCGAATGGGTCTAGAAACATACCTGAAGCCTCAAATTGGTGTGAATATCTGCTCCGTATCTCCCGCTCGATCTCCCAGGTGGCCTCCTCCATAGGCTGCCCTCTCCACTGCACCTTTATCGAAGCTATGTCCCTTGACCTCAACCTTCAAACCTGACGATCCAAAATACCCACCGGCTCCACATCATAAGTCATATCACCCTCCAACTGAACTGATCTAAAGTCCAATACATGGGACGGATCGCCAACAGACTTCCAAAGCATGGAAACATAAAATACTGGATGCACACTCGACAATGTGGGTGGCAAAGCAAGCCTATAAGCCACCTCCCCTATCCTCTGCAGCATCTCAAAAGGTCCAATGAACCGGGGGCTCAACTTTCCCCTCTTCCCAAACCTCATAACACCCTTCATGGGTGATACCTTCAGCAAAACCTTCTCCCCAGCCATAAAAGACACATAACAGACCTTCCTGTCTGCATAGCTCTTCTGCCTAGACTGCGCCGAGCGAAGCCGCTCCTAAATCAATTTCACCTTATCTAAAGCATCCTGCACCAAGTATGTACCCAAGAGTCTAGCCTCATCCGGCTCAAACCAACCAACCGGAGATCTATATCTCCTCCCATATAAAGCCTCGTACGGAGCCATCTGAATACTCGACTGATAACTATTACTATATGCAAACTCCGTGAGTGGCAGAAACTGGTCCCATTAACCCCCAAAGTCAATAACACAAGTGTGCAACATGTCCTCCAAGATCTGAATAATGCGATCGGACTGCCCGTCCATCTGAGGGTGAAAAACTGTGCTCAACTCAACTTGAGTACCCGACTCTCGCTGCACGGCCCTCCAGAACTCCTATGTGAACTGAGTAACTCTATCAGAAATGATGGAAAATGGGACTCCATGCAGACGAACAATCTCTCGAATATAAAACTCAGCTAACCACTCCGAAGTGAAAGAAGTACTAACAGGAATGAAGTACGCGGACTTGGTCAGCCGATCCACAATAACCAAAATAGCATCGAACTTCCTTGAAGTCCGTGGGAGTCCAACTACAAAGTCCATGGTGATCCGCTCCCACTTCCACTTCAGAATATCTAGCCTCTGAAGCAATCCACCGGGTCTCTGATGCTCATACTTAACCTGCTAACAATTGAGACACCGATCTACAAATCCGACTATATCCTTGTTCATCCGCCTCCACCAATAGTGCTGTCTAAAATCCTAGTACATCTTTGCGTCACCTGGATGGATGGAATACCGCGAGCTGTGGGCCTCCTCAAGAATCAACTCTCGAAGCCCATCCGCATTAGGCACACATATACGGCCCTACATCCTCATCACACCGTCATCACCAATAGTCACATCCTTAGAATCACCTCGTCGGACCCTGTCCTTAAGAACGAGCAAGTGTGGGTCATCATACTGATGCTCCTTGATACTGTCATAAAGAGAAGACCTGGAGACAACGCAAGCCAACACCCGACTAGGCTCCGAAATATCAATCTCACAAGCTGGCCCGCTAAGGCCAGAACATCCAATGCTAAAGGTCTCTCCGTTGCTCAAAGATATGCTAAACCCCCCAAACTCTTTTCCCGGTGACTCAAGGCATCAGCCACCACATTGGCCTTCCCCGGGTGGTATAAAATAGTGATATCATAGTCCTTGAGAAGCTCCAAACATCTCCGCTGAAGCAAATTAAGATCCTTCTTCTTAAACAGATGCTGCAGACTCTGATATCAGTATAAATCTCACAATGAACCCCATACAAATAATGACGCCAAATCTTCAAGGCGTGAACAATAGCTGCTAACTCAAAATCATGCGCCGGATAATTCTTCTCATGGGTCTTCAACTGGCGCAAGGCGTAGGCAATCACCCTACCCTCCTGCATCAAAACACAACCAATGCCTATTCTCGAGGTATCGCAATACATGGTATAAGAACCTGAAGCTGATGGCAGAACTAACACTGAAGCTGTGGTCAAAGCAGTCTTGAGCTTCTGAAAGCTCTCCTCACACTCGCCCGGCCACCTAAATGGAGCACCCTTCTAGGTCAATTTAGTTAAGGGCGAAGGAATAAATGAAAATCCCACCACAAAGCGACGGTAATATCCCGCCAAAACAAGAAAGCTCCAAACTCCTTAGATAAGAACGGTCTAGGCCAACTCTGCACCGCCTCTATATTCTTCAGATCCACCTGAATACCCTCACTGGACACCACGTTCCCCAAGAATGCTACTGAGCCAAGACAAAACTCACACTTGGTGAACTTTGATAAAACTTCTCCTCCCTCAATCTCTGTAATATAGTCCTCAAATGCTGGGCATACTCCTCCTGGCTACGAGAGTACACCAGGATGTCATTAATGAACATAATAACGAAGGAGTCCAAATATGGCTGGAATACACTGTTCATCAAATGAATGAACTCTGTTGGGGCATTGGTCTGCCCAAAAGACATCACCAAGAACTCATAATGGCCATAACAGGTCCTGAAAGTCGTCTTAGGAATATTTGAATCCCGAATCTTCAGCTGATGATACCCGGACCTCAAATCAACCTTAGAGAACACCCTCGCTCCCTGAAGCTGGTCAAATAAATCATCAATACGAGGCAAAGGATACTTGTTCTTGACTGTGACCTTGTTCAACTGCCTGTAGTCAATACACATTCTCATGGAACTATCCTTCTTCTTCACAAATAGAACTGCTGCACGCAAAGGTGACACACTAGGCCGAATAAACCCCTTTATCAAGGAGTTCATAAAGCTGTTCTTTCAATTCCTTCAACTCCGCTGGTTCCATACGATACGGTGGAATAGAAATCGGCTGAGTGTCTGGCATCAAATCAATACCAAAGTCAATATCCCTGTCAGGAGGCATGCCCCGCAGGTCTGCAAGAAACACATCTGGAAAATCACGGACCACTGGAACAGAATCAATAGTGGGAGTTTCTACATTGACATCCCTCACAAAAGCCAAATAAGATAGGCAACCCTTCTCAACCATATGCTGAACCTTCAGGTATGAAAGCACCCTAATAGGCACATAATCTATAGAACCACTCCACTCAACCCTCAGAAATCCCGGCATCACTAAGGTCAGGTCTTACCGTGACAATCCAGCACAACATGACATGGAGATAACCAATCCATGACCAATATCACATCAAAGTCAACCATACTGATAAATAACAAATCCACTCAGGTCTCCAGACCCCCAATAGACACCACACATGACTGATACATGCAGTCCACAATAATAGTATCGCCCACAGGAGTAGGCACATGAACAGAGGTAACTAAGGACTCACGCGGCATATCCAAAAAATGAGAAAAATATGATGAAACATATGAATATGTGGAACCAGGTTCAAATAAGTCTAAGGCATCTCGGTGAAATACTGAAACAATACCTGTAATCACGGCATCTGAAGCCATATCATCTGGTCTGGCTGGAAGTGCATAAAAACGGGCCTGACCACCACCGGATCGACTTTCGCCTCTAGGGCGACCCCTAGCTGACTAAACCCCACCCTAGATGGTTGGGCGGATGGTGAAGCGACTGGTGTTAAAGCCGAAGGCTGACTCCTCTACTGGGATGAACCTCCCGTGAGGCGGGGACAAAATCTCTTGATATGACCCAAATCTCCATAGTTGAAACAACCTCTATTAGCCACTGGCAATGGGGACTGAAGGGAGCCCCGAGCACCGGAATACCTACTAGAAGAACCAGGCATTGATGAGCCATGAGCTGATGGTGCACGGGATGAACTATAGGCTGGGAGGGCACTGAATGATGAGTGAACTTGATGAGAACTGTGAGAATCATGTCTCAATAATGCACCACGGCGAACTGGGCGAGCTGACTGAGCAGGCTTGAGTGAATGGCCTCTGCTGTGATGAAACTGACCTCCTGAAGGAACACCACCAAAACTACTAGATCCCCGATGCCTCATGGCCTCCCTCGCAACTCACTTCTGGCAGCGAACTGACTCTATCTCTCGGGCGATGTCAACCACCTCCTCAAAAGAAGCACCAGACACCCTCTCTCTGGTCATAAGAATCTGTAGCTGATATGCGAGGACATCCACGAACCTTCTGATCCTCTCCCAATCTGTAGGAACCAACCAAACATCATGACGGGCTAGCTCTGAAAATCTCATCTCATATTGTGTCACAGTCATATCATCCTGACGCAACTGCTCGAACTACCTGCGCAGCTCCTCTCTGCGGGACTGTGGCACATACTTCTCCAGAAAGAGAACAGAAAATTGCTACCAGGTAAGGGGCGCTGCACCAACAGGCCTACGCCTCTCATAATCCTCCCACCAAGTAAAGGCAGTTCCCGAGAACTGGAACGTAGTGAATGAGACCCTACTGGTCTCCAGAATGCCTGTCGTCTGAAGAATATAATGACACCTATCCAAGAAACCCTGGGCGTCCTCGCCCTCTGCACCGCTGAAAGTCGAAGGCTGAAGTCTACCAAACCTCTCCAATATATGATGCTCGTCATCAAGCATGACTGGAACCACATAATCCTGAGCAGGTGCAACCGGATGGGCTAGTGGTGCCTCCGTTGTCTGAAGTCGCTGAACAACCTGCTCGGGTGTACAGGCGGCGAGAGTCTGAGTGCCTCCCCCAGCCTGAGAAGTCGCTGTGACCATAGTAACTGAGACCGCCTGAGCCAGGCCAGTGCACACTGATAGAATATGTGCTAGGGCCTCCTGAAGGCCAGGAATCACAATAGGCACAGGGGTACCTGAGCTTGTCCCGCTGGAGTATCTGCGGATGGGACCTGATCTGGAGCAACGGGAGGGTCTAAAGGTACTGCCCCAGCTGCTACGGGGGCTACACCCCTACCCCTACCACGGCCTTAGCCTCTCACGAGCCTAACTGGTGGTTGGTCATCCTTTTCGGTAGCACGTGTCCGCACCATCTGTGAGAGAATGAAACAATAGAAGTTTAGTTACTAGAATCAATAGATTCTCACGACAAGAATTCAAGAATGTGAGATTTTTCCTAAGGGTTCTGCAGCTTCTAGAAGATAAGTATGGACGTCTCTGCACCGATCCGCAAGACTCTACTAAACCTGCTTATGACTTGTGAGACCTATGTAACCTAGGCTCTGATACCAACTTGTCACGACCCAAAACCAACCCGGTTGTGATGGCGCCTATTGTGGAACTAGTCAAGCCGACACACTTTCAAACAATTCGATTTTTCATTAAAAAGTTCAAACTATAGACTGATAGGTAGTGACGGACTAGACCTCAACAGATAACAGATTAAACTGCATGGTAAAGTAGATATGCTTTCCATTCAAGTGTCCAGCTCAAAAAGCAAGGTAGATGCAAATCTGAACAATGTAAAGTGATTATCTCACCCTCTAAGTGCAAATGCATAAAATGCATGAAAATGTACCATGTACTCCCACTCTCAAGTGCTCAACCACTCGGTACTGCATATGGACATCCATTATTGGTAAAAAAAGCTTCACACATGTAATAAATCTTGATGACTCAGCAGTCTACGTGGAGCAATGAAGACACGACAGCCGGACGAGACTCTATGAAGAGGTATGAGGCAAGGAGGTACGGCAAATCACACCCACGGGTTAATTAGCTACGGAAGTCTCAACCTAATTGAGAAGATGAAGAGACACGGTCAAAATGTATCTGGGCGGAACAAAGGGAAAATTCAGAGATCTTTAATTAGTGATCCACACGTTACACAATATTCACGCAACAGTTACGGTTACTCATTGTAACGTTACATTAATGCTCAATCACTGAAAAGGGCAGACGTTATATTAGGAAATTCTATATAAGAGAGTAAAATATAACATGTAAGGGACATCCGAACTACTATTGCAATACACTTTGCTTTTCGTGCATCTCATTGATTTTTCTTTATTATACTTACAATAATCAGTCTTGCCTTGGTTATCAGAAACCCGCGTTCATCCTAAAAATAGCCTTGGTCAAAGGATCTAATTCTTTGGTTAAACAAATTGGTTCCGTTACCGAGAATTCTGATAATCTTTGTTTGCTTTTCAAGCGATATCCTCTGAACTATGTCGAACTCCAACGACAACAACCAGTAGAGAAATGGAACCCCACATGGTTCAAGGGAACAATCCCCAGAAAGATCCAATAACAACAATGATAATAATGATCAAACGGTAGAACAAGAACGGGTAAAGCAAATGATTGCAGAGTATGTGAGCCAGGCTTTGCAAGAATTTGCGAGGGGATTACCAGCGGCATCACCTGCATCACTGACACCACCTCCCAATTATACTATCACCGTGGAAAATCCTAAATCTGGTTGGTAAACTCAGCAAAGGATGACACTTCTAATGAATCTCTCGAAGCGAGACCAGGTATGACTAATAACTCTAATGCAGAAACAGGTGAAGGAACAAAACGATCAAATCGAACAAATTCCTGGAGTACCACCTGTTATCAAAGGCATTGACGTTGATAGATATTCTCAACAACCTTGGAAACCAAGCGCAACACTCGTAATATTCCCAAAAAGTTTAAAATGCCTGACGTTCCTAAGTATGACGGGACAACCGACCCACGCGACCATGTGACTGCTTTTACCACTGGAGTGAAGGGCAACGACTTAACAAAACAAGAAATTGAGTCGGTCCTAGTTAAAAAGTTTGGAGAAACACTTACCAAAGGGGCGCTAACCTGGTATTCTCTTCTCCCTGAAAACTCTATTGATTCTTTTGTTGAGCTTGCAGATTCTTTCATAAAGGCACACTCCGGTGCGCAAAAAGTTGAGAAAAGGATGGAGGACATCTTTAAAATAAAACAAGGAGACACGGAACTACTTCGTGAATTTGTAGACAGGATTCAACGAGAAAGAATGCTACTACCAAGGTGAATTTGGGCAGCCATGGCATTTGCAAGCAATTTAAATGACAAAAGCTCTGAATCCACGAGAAGACTCAAGGAAATCTTGAGAGAATTCCCAGCTATGACATGGAATGATGTCTATAACAGGTACAATACTAAACTTCGAATAGAAGAAGATACCATTGATCGTTCGAAAGATGAAGAGTATCGGTTCCAGATGTCCCGAATCAGACAGCAGGTCAGATAAAAACAGGTACGATCCTTATAGGGGACCTTCGGGACGAGAAACTCATCCCAGGTTCAAAAACACTCGGTCAGAGTATAGACCACCAAGCAGAGATTCGGGCTCATCCTCATCAAGATCCAGAAAGGATCGGGATGAACGAACTATAGGTAATGCACGAATTGGGATCACACCTTCAATATAAGTACCTCCGAACTAATTTCAGTATTAAGAAATATGGGTGATAAGTTTCGATGGCCCAAAGAAATGAGGTCAAACCCGAATAAGAGGAACCAAGATTTCTGGTGTGAATTACATAATGATCATGGACACAGAACTGCAGATTGCAGATTTTTGCAAGGTGAGGTAGAACAATTATTGAAACAGGGCTATTTAACATAATTGTTTAGTGAAAAAGGTAAACATGCATACATGAAGAACATGCAGGAGCCCCCAAAACCTCTATCTCCAAAACGAATCGTCAACGTGATACATAGAGGTGAAGAAGTAAACGGAGATGTCTGCAAAGAGGCCAAGAAGTTCACAATTACACACGGAAAGCGGGTTCATGAAAATTTGGAAGTAGACGATATAACCTTCGATGATGTAGATATCGGCGAATTAATGCTTCCTCACAACAATGACTTGGTAATATCCTTACTTATTCATGACACTAACGTAAAAAGAGTGTTGATTGATCCAGGTAGTTCAGTCAATATCATTTTTCTAAGAGTCATGGAAGAAATGCTATTGGGGAATCAAGTAATCCCAAAGGCACGAGCCATATCAGGGTTTGATAACTCTACGGTTATAACAAAAGGGGAAATTGAAATTAGCACTTATGCTGAGGGAGTAATAAAAAATACCAGGTTCCAAGTCATTAATACTGACATGTCTTATAACGTAATCATGGGAAGGCCATGGATCCACGGCATGAAAGCAATACCATCCACCTTGCATCAGGTAATTAAATTCCCCTCCGAATGGGGGATTCAGCAAATTAGAGGCGATCAGCAAACCGCGAGAAATATAAATTTCGTGGTACACTACAACAAAAAATTAGAGGTGGAAGAATCAAAAGATAAGGGAATCTCCCAAGCAGGTAACACCGCCAAATGGGTATGGAAGAAATTACTACCCAGATAGGTACGAAAGGTATTATTGCTGAAACAGGTACGAAAGAAGATACTCACGAGAAGGTGAATCAAGTCATCGCGGAAGATGCATTGGACCACACGGATGTAGATTCCAGACCGGACGTCATTCATGAACCGGAGGAAGACGAGCACATCAAAAAAACTACGGAAGAGCTCGAAGATGTTCCATTGTTTGAACAAAAACCTGAACACAAAGTGTATATAGGCACGAGGCTGAGCCCCGGTCGAATAGGTAAGTTAATTGATTATTTAAACGCTAACGCAGATTGCTTTGCATGGTCCCACTCAGATATGACAGGTATCCCACTAGAAGTGATGACTCATAAACTAAATGAACATCCATCCTTCGTACCTGTTACGTAGAAGAAAAGAAAGCAAGGAACATTCAAGAACCAAGTGATTGACGAAGAGGTACAGAAACTCTTGAAAATTGGTTCGATACGAGAGGTAACGTACCCTAACTGGCTAGCTAACACTGTGGTAGTACCTAAAAAGAATGGCAAATGGAGAGTATGTGTAGATTATACTGACTTAAATAAAGCATGCCCCAAAGATTCATTCCCATTACCACATATAGATCAAATGATTGATGCCACCGCAGGTCATGAATTGTTAAGCTTTCTAGATGCATATTCTGGTTATAATCAGATTAAAATGGATCCCTCAGACGAGGAAAAAACCTCCTTTATTACAAACAGGGGGACTTATTGTTATAAAGTCATGCCTTTTGGCTTAAAAAACGCTGGAGCCACATATCAAAGGCTAGTGACCAAGATGTTCCAGGAACATCTGGGAAAAATGATGGAAGTTTACATCGATGACATGCTGATAAAATCAACAAGAGCAGAAGACCATTTCCAGCACCTCTCTATTACCTTTGACATTTTACGCAGGTATAATATGAAGCTGAATCCAGAAAAATGCACTTTTGGCGTAGAATCAGGTAAATTCTTGGGTTTCCTTGTATCAGACAGGGGAATAGAGGTAAATCCTGATCAAATTAAAGCTATAGAAGAAATATCTAATGTACTTATAAAC
Organism: Nicotiana knightiana; assembly: GCA_005239525.1. Classification (NCBI taxonomy): domain Eukaryota; kingdom Viridiplantae; phylum Streptophyta; class Magnoliopsida; order Solanales; family Solanaceae; genus Nicotiana; species Nicotiana knightiana. Next base: position 35,228 of record ML392883.1, read on the forward strand.
AAAAAAAGAAGTTCAAAGACTAACGGGAAGAATTGCAGCCTTAGGAAGATTTATTTCCAAATCTTCCGAGAAAAGTTTNTCTTATCTATCAAAACCTTCGTTGCTGTCAAAGCCAAAGGAGGGGGAGAGGTTGTACGTCTACCTTGCCGTCTCGAAAATTGCTGTAAGTGCAGTATTGATAAGGGAGAATAAAGGCAAACAATCTCCTATTTATTATTTAAGCAAGACATTACTAGATGCTGAAACTAGATATCCATATCTAGAAAAGTTAGCCTTAGCTCTAATCATGGCATCTAGAAAATTAAGGCCATACTTTCAATGTCATCCAATCACAGTTGTGACCTCGTATCCATTAAGAAACATACTGCATAAACAAGAACTATCAGGAAGATTAGCCAAGTGGGCCATAGAATTAAGTGAGCATGAAATAATATATCAGCCTAGGACTGCAATCAAGTCTCAGATCTTAGCTGATTTTGTCGCTGACTTTAGTAATAGCATTGTCCCTGAAGTGGAAAAAGAGTTACAACTCTTTAACGGTGCTAATCCGGGTCTATGGACCCTATTTACCGATGGTTCTTCCAATATAAAAAGTGCCGAATTATGCATAGTCTTAATGTGACCCACGGGTGAAAAGACACGACAGGCTATCAAATGTTATCCTATAACTAATAATGAAGTAGAGTACGAAGTTGTCATTATAGGACTAGAACTCGCACGAGAACTTTCAATCGAGCAAATCTTAATCAAAAGCGACTCTCAACTGGTAGTAAATCAGATGCAGTGGACTTACATCGCTTGAGAGACTCGGATGCAACAATATCTTGAAAAGGCACGAGAGCTCGTGAGACAATTCAAAACATGGAAGGTAATACAAATACCTAGAGAGGAAAATGCAGAAGCAGATGCATTAGCTAACCTCGCAGCAGTCACGNATTCAGCGATCGACCAGGAAAGAAATGAGGTAATTTTCAACAATTTAACCTGGGATTGGAGAAACGAAATCTTAAATTTTTTGCAGAATGGCACCCTACATGAAGACAAGAAAATAGCTCAAGCACTTCGCCGCAAAGCTGAACGGTACTGCCTCATTTGCAACTCATTATATCGCAAGATGTTCGGAGGGCCCCTTGCAAAATGCCTCGGACCTAACCAAACGAAGTTTGTGATGAAAGAAGTCCATGAAGTACACTGTGGAAATCACTTAGGGGCGAGATCCTTGGTAAAAACCCTAAGCAGAGCTGGATACTATTAGCCTAAGATGTAAGAAGAGGCCGAGAACTTCGTATCCAAATGCGATAGATGCCAAAGGTTTGCCAATAACATGCATCGACCAGCGGAATTATTGCATCAAATAATATCCCCATGGCCCTTCATAAAATGGGGTATGGACATAGTGGGACCTTTTCCCACAGCTAANATGAGTCAACGAAAAAAGTCACCATCAACAATCTACATAAGCGGCTAGATAAAGCCAAAGGAAATTGGCCTGATGAGTTACCAGCGGTACTATGGGCATACAGAACAACTTCAAAAACAGCCACGGGAGAAACTCCGTTCGCACTTGTCTACGACTCAAAAGCCTTAATACCTGTGGAGATTGGCGAACCAAGCATAAGGTTTACAACGGCCACGGAGGAAGAAAACGACGACAAATTGAAGACCAATCTGGACCTGCTCGAACCACGAAGAGAAGCAACACTAATACGGATGGCAGCTCAAAAACAAATCATAGAGCGTTATTACAACCGTAAAGCTCATCTCAGATACTTCAAGATTGGGGACTTCGTCCTCAAAAAAGTCTTTCAATCAACGAAAGAAGCAGGCGCAGGAAAGCTAAGTCCAAACTGGGAAGGACCCTACAAAGTCCGAGGCATAGCTGGGAAGGGCGCCTACGAGCTGGAAGCTATGGACGGCAGAATCCTACCAAGAAGTTTGAATGCCATCCACTTGAAGAAGTACTACTTCTAAGGAAAAGAAGTACCCCCGGTCAGGTATCACACGTTCGATTTTATTTTGAACACTTAAAATTTTACTATCCTTTTTAGATGATAGGCATAAAACTAACCCATCACCAAATGATGATATTAGACTTGCAAAGACGCGAGGAAGTAACTGAATTCCCGGTCTAGGGTTACACTTTCTGATGGACGTTTTAAAGGGTTAATCAGTCATCATCTAAAAACTATATTCCTTCGAGTCCCGTATGTTTTTCCTTTTCAGAAAAAGGACCACAAGTAAGGAATAGTCAAGTGCTCGAGATTTCATTCTTCAAAGCTCAAACACTTGGGGGACTATACAGTATGGAAGGCAAAGACGAAGCAAAAAAGACTATCAAAAAGTCAAAGCTCGAGCCTGAAGATCCATCTACCCAACAAGTCAAGTGATACGAGCAAAATCGAAAGAGCCAAAGACTCAAACACAAAGCCTAATCTAAAAAACCTTCGAACATGTTCAAGCTAAAAGGCAAAATTTTAGCTACAAGGAAGAAATGCGCATCTTTGTACTTATTCAAAAGAAAGAGTGTTGTAACCAAAAACAGTTATGGATAAAAGATCATCATCATTGTACTCATTCAAAACTGTTGTAACTAAAAACAGTTGCGAAATCTTTGTACTAATATAGAAAACTGTTATCAAATAAAACAGTTACAGATGAAAGATCAAAATCCTTGTACTTGTTCAAAAAACTGTTATCAAATAAAACAGTTACGGATGTAAGAGCATTTCCCTCATGCTTATTGAAACCTGTTGTCAACAAAAACAGTTACGGGTGAAACCCCCAACTTTAATAAAAACTGTTACGAACGAAAAATAGTTGCTCTCTTGTTTTAACTCGATAAAACTGTTACATACAAAAAACAGTTACGAAATAAGTGTATATCAAATTTGTTAAAAGAAAACAGTTGCAACATGAGTTTTAGACGATAATCAAACACATGTAAAATGTTTTGAAAGTTCAAACAAAAAACTTTTCTCAGAAACATTCTTAAACATGTGAAAAATTCCTATCACTCTATTGAATTATTACACCTTTATGAAGTTGAGACGTCTTCTTCATTAAGTGTCGATCAAAAAGGGCCCTCTTTCATAAATTATGCCTACTACAAAAAGGCACACATTTTATATGACACCGTGCCTATTATGAAAATGTGTGAGTAATCTAAAGCATTCTATATGCAAAACTCAGAGGTAAAACTAAAACCTCAAAAAATAAAGCATGCAAAAGACTTAAAGAGTGAAACAGAAACTCAACGGAAAACAAAAGTCATACTTGCATTAATATATTAAAACGGCTAAGTAAAAACTAAGTATTAACTTATACTTAGCCGTATAGACTTTTTTATACATTAAGGTGAGCCTAAGTTGTCATTTGGGGACTTTAAGAGATTCAAATTTACCCCCGATAGAACTTGGGGTAACCACCAATTGAGACAAAGAAAGAAAAAAAAGGGAGCAACCAACTTCTTAAACTTCATCAGGAGTGGGGTTGACTTCACTGGCAGAAGAAGCAGGAGCGGCTTGGGACGAAGATACTTGAGCTGCAGGAGCCTCACCTTCAGGTGAAGAGAGATTCTGACCTTGTTGAGCCTTCTCAATGGACTCCTTGATTTTTGCAATTTCAACATTAAGGTCGAAACCCTCTCGGCTCATTTCAGTCAACGTGCCGAGGTGAGAGTTCATATACGCTCAACTAACATCGACAACTGCCCTATCTTCAAGAGCTTCGTAATCTTTATCCCATAGCATAACTTCAGCTCTTAGTTCATCCCTCTCAGTCACAGCAGCATCATCAGAGGCCCTTAAAGGAGCGAAAGACCTTTCCAGGAATTGAACTTTCTCCAAAGAGTTGCAGAGATCCTCCTGGGTCTGAGTAAGAGATTGCACAAGTTCGCCCGAATACTCCTCCTTTTGGTCTAGTAAGGCCTTCAAACTCCTGACCTCTTCAGAGGCACGAGACAGCTGCTCCGCGAATGAGGACTCTAGGACGCTCTTATCCTTGCCTGCCTGATCAGAGGATGCCTTCTCCACGGCCAACTCTGCCGTCATGACCCTCACTTGCTGCTCCAAGATTAGCTCTCTCTGTTAGATCTATCAACGGTTTCAACCACATATCAGGCTGGCCATACTTTTTAAAGAGGTTACCCTCTGCCGGAACTTTTATCATCATCTGCCTCATCTCCCTACTGGAAGTCCCTATTTCTGAAATAGAAGGCGCGAAAGCAGGAACAGATGCATGAGCCATAGGCAAGGAAGTCTGAGGAGCCGAAAAATCCACGGGAGAGGGAGCAAGAACAGGAGCAGGAATAGACACGGGGGCAGGAGAAATAACAGGAACAGTGGAGGGGAGTTCTCTAAGAGAAGGAGAGAAAACAACCAGGGAGCTTCATCAGCTACAGGACCAAATCCTTCCCGGAATAAATGATCAACAGAATCACGCAAAGGAGAGGTAGAAGCATCCTTAAGGGCAGAAAATTCAACTTCAGGTACAGAAGGATCAATAACAGGTGTAGACTCGTCGTCTAAGACCACCTTACTTCTGTGTGAACTATGGATTAAAGAGCCCCCGTCTTCCCTTCTTCTTCCGAGGTCCTTGACCCACCTACTTTTATCTTTGAAGAAGAAGAGCCTGAAATGATCTCCTGGGCCTGAGCCAGGGATAACTTGGGAACAGACGCGGATGCAGAAATTCCACAAGCAGGAAACCCTATAAAAAAAAAAGGATTAAATAATTCTCAAAGGAAGAAACAAGTACAAACAAAAACTTCACTTACCATGAGTCTTAACTCTCCAACCAAACCTCTCAGAGAGGTACTTCCATGAACGTTCTTCGGATGCAGCGATTAACAAAAGCTTTTCTACCCAATCTCTGAAACCGGAGACATTCTCAACGGCTCCCATGATTGCTGCAAAAAGAAGAAACAACTACGGTATTGATAAGATATCTAAAGCAAAAATCAAGGAATGTGAGAAAAAATGTACTCACATGCAAGATTCCACTTCTCAAGGAAGGGAAGATTCTCTTCACGCACTAAATCAGCAGTAGGAACAACAACATACCGAAGAAACCAACCTTGATCCTTATCATCTTCAGGAGTCACTAACACCTTTTTACTCCTAGCAGCTAGGATAAAAATTCCATGACGGAACAACATTGGGGAATAGAGGTGAATAAGATGATGAAAGGTAAAGGGGATCGAAGCTAAGGTAGCCAAGTATCTAAGACATGCAAAGACTCGCCATACAAGAGGACCGACTTGTTCCAAGCAAATTTTGAAAAATCGACAGATCTCGATGATTGTTGGGTCGATGGGATGCTTGAACCCTAATGTAAAGCGATAGGTATGAACAAAAGAATGCCCCATCTTGTAAGACGTTATTCTTTGATTATTTTTTGGAATGATTACAGGAAAATCGGAACTCTAATAACAGTCCCTGCGTATAAGAGGAATTAAACCTTCAGTGAGTTGTGTAGGGTACTTGTCAGCACTATCAAGAGACGACAATGAAGAAAGTTGATCTCTAAGGGCCTGACTATCCCTAGAAACTGTGAACTCCGCAGGTACTATTTCATCGAACCTCAGTTCAAGCAAAGGTTCGTGATTTCCTCTACCTTTGGATGAAGATCTAGAATCCCTAGCCCTCGGAGAACTTAAAGACCTAGAAGAAGGAGGGGAAGTAATTTGAGAAAAGAAGAACCCCTTGAAGGAGTAGAACCTAAAATCCTCAACCTGCCGCCTCTCCTACTCCGCGTTGGAGCAGAAGAAGGAGTCAAATCATCTACGTTTATGAAAGAAAATAAAAGGGGTATTTATACTCGAAGACAACCGTCAAAAATGGAAAAAGACAATGATGTGAAAGCCATAATTGAAGATGTCACTTCGTGACTGATGCAGCCGCAAAAAGCCCTAAAAGGCGCTGAACAATTGCAGAACCAACCCGGAAATGCCATGTGGCATAAGCATTAAATAAAAGTGACAAGCGATAACTACGTTCAAAAAAAGATGAAATTTTTCGAGTGAAGCGGGGGAAAAATATTCCCGTCATAAATGAGTATCCACTTACCAGTTATTAATCGATAAATATATGGTAAGTGGGGGACTATCTGTATTGGTAAAAAAGAGCTTCACACGTGCAATAAATCTTGATGACTCAGCAGTCTACGTGGAGCAATGAAGACACGACAGCTGGACGGGACTCTATGAAGAGGTATGCGGCAAAGAGGCACGACAAATCACACCCACAGGTTAATTAGCTACGGAAGTCTCAACCTAATTGAGAAGATGAAGAGACACGGTCANATGTCATAATTAGTCATAATGCTCAATTACTGAAAAGGGCAGACGTTATATTAGGAAATTCCCTATATAAGGGAGTAAAATATAACCTGTAAGGGAAATCCGAACCACTATTTCAATACACTTTACTTACAATAATCAGTCTTGCCTTGGTTATCAGAAACTCGTGTTCATCCTAAAAATAGCTTTGGTCAAAGGATCTAATTCTTTGGTTAAACAAATCCGGCCCAGGAAAATCCATCCCGGAACATACTCGATGCTGACTATGTAGTCCCTCGGTACCGAGGAAAAATGGTAATCTAAACCTGCGGAGAAATCCATCTCCAGATATCAATACTTCGGACAAATCCATGTCCAGGAAAATCCATCCCTCAATAATACTTCGGAAAAATCCATGTCCGAGGAAATCTATCCTTTAATAATATCATTTGTGCTCACTGGAAGTGTGTTACAGACTCTAGAGGGGCTCCTACAGCCCAAGCGCTATCACAATCATCAACATAACCGCTGCGGCGTGTAGCCCGATCCCATATCTGTCACTCATAATCAGGATCTCGACCTCACTTAGTCATCACTCTCCAGTCTCACACACACGGGCTCACAATGCCATGAAACTAGACCCAAACAATGATATGATGTGCCAAATAATAATAACTGAGACTGAGACATGATATGATATGCATGATTAAGACTGAGTACAGAATATCAATGAAACTAATGAGATGACAGCAAGAAACGAACACTCGGGTCCCAACAGTATCGGCGTGAAGCCCTAACAGGACATCTAGCATGATTTACAGTACATTTACTTAATCACATGATAGAAACGCGGATATAACCAAGAAATAATCACTAAGCAGTGCCATGGAATGAATTAGGTCACAGTTCTTGCGGTGCAGCCCTGCATGCCCGTCACTTGGGATGTGTGTCACCTCAATACTAATCATATAGCACCTAGATCGGGGTTTCGGACCTTCAGAACCAAGTTTGGAAGCGTTACATACCTAAATCAAGACAAAATCCTACTCCGCGACGACCTTGCCTCTCGACTCGGCTTCCAAACGTCCGAATCTGAGCAAAAGCAATACAATGCAATCAATATAGGCCAAGGAAACAATTCCACACGAAAAACTATCAATTTCAACCAAAATTCCGAAATTCACCCAATTTCGGCCCCAGGGCCCATGTCTCGAAATCTGACAAAAATCACATAACTAGAAAACCCATTCACACACGAGCCTACCCATACCAATTTCACCAAAATCCGACCTCATTTGGTCCCTCATATCCCCAAATTACTCTCTCAAGAACTTTTCCATTTTTCCTCCAATTTTTCATCCCAATTCCCAGTTTAGATAATACAAATCAAGATACAATCATGGAATTTACCCAAAATCAAGTGAGGAACACTTACCCCAATCAACTCCTTGAAAATGCCTTCAAAAATCGCCCAAATCCGTGGTCTCTAGCTCAAAATATGAAAAATGGATTCAAACCCTCGATTTTGAATATAACACTGTCTGCCCAGATTTTCTTCATCGCGATCGCAGAATGAGCCTTGCGATCGCGAAGCACAAACAGGCAGCCCCACATTTTAACCCTATGCGAATGTGCCCGCTCCACGCGATCGCGGATCACTGCCTCTCAAACATACACGATTGCATCCTTCCTCACGCGATCGCGTAGAGCAATTATGTCCCCTCCTCGTCAGCTCTAATCCTCTTACGCGAGTGCGACCTCAGCCACGCAATCGCGATGCACAAATTAATTCACTTACCTGACCGCGTCCCATACAATATGACCACAAAGAACAAAAATCACCACTTCCCTACATAATCCTACGCTATCGCGGACCTACCCACGCGATCGCGTATAAGGAAACCAGAAAGTTACACGAACAACTATCAGCCATAAAGCAAAGTCCAAAAACAATCCGTTAACCAACCAAAACTCACCCGAGGCTCCTCAGACCTCAACCAAGTATACCATCAAGTCCCCCAACATCATACAAACTTAGTTGCACCTTCGAATCGCTCAAAACAACAACAAAACACCAAATTATCCTCGGATTCAAGCCTAAGAACTTCTAAACTTTCAAATTCCACAAACGACACCGAAACCTATCAAATCACCTCCGAATGACCTAAACTTTTGCACACACGTAACAAATGACACTACGAACTTATTCCAACTTCCGGAATTCCATTCCGACCCCGATATCTAATTTTCCACTGCCGACTAAAATCGCTGAATTTCCAACTTTCGCCAATTCAAGCCTAATTCTACCACGGGTTTCCAAAATACATTCCCGACACGCTCCTAAGTCCAAAATCACCTAATAGAGCTGAACCATAAAAATCCCAATGCGAGATCGTTTGCTCATAAGTCAACATCTGGTTGATTTTTCCAACTTAACCTTCTAAAATAGAGACTAAGTGTCTCATTCCACTCCAAAATCATTCCAGACCTAAACCTACCAACCTAATGCAACAAAATAAATTTGAATAACACATAAAGAAGTAGAAATGGAAGAAACATGATTATAGCTCTCGGAATGACCGACCGGATTGTTAGATACTTGCACCAAATGAAAGTGACTGTTAATAAACATTTGTGCCAAGCTCAAGAAAAAGATAAAAGAATCATATTGAGTATAGACTAGTCTGGAACATGAATCATTTTAACATTAGAACTTCCAACTGAATCCACTTGAGAATGAGAAGAAACGCAGTTACCGGTATAAACACTTCATTTTCGTTTGGGAAGGAAAAGAGAGTGAAGAAAGGGTAACACCGACTTTTCATATTAATTTTAATAGATTAATGATTATTTATGCTCATCATTAAAAATACTGGATAAAAAATAAATACAACTTTAAAAAATGGCTAACACACGCAATTTTTACACAAAAGGTACGAATAGATTTGAGAGGCAAGCTGTTATATAATCACATTCACTCTCTTATGCCAACTTATCGAACAACACAAATACACAATTGCAAAAAACTTATCATATCTGATGTTTACATTACTTAAAATAATAGTTAATTAATGCTTTTGCGCGTAAACATCGAGTCTGAGTAAGTTTTTTCCTTTACCTCCCTTTCGTTTAAAAAATGGCTTTAAAAGAAATCATGCATTTAACCTTCTCCTAGTCATTTGGAAAATGTTTTTCTTTAAAAACTCAGTTAACATGTCTTTAACGTTCCTGCACAAGTTAAAAATCCTAAATATACGTGTTGTAGACATGTAATTTTTTATCCTTTTCGAAATTTTATTTTTTTTAGCGTTTAAATATTTAGTTTAGGCCTAATATCGTTATTTTAACTTGTTTTGACTCTTTTACTATATTTTATCACCAAATAAAAAATATAAAATATTTTCTTTTATTTAGCTAATTGATATTTTATCTAGTTACTTTTAGTTTATCTACCTTTCATAAAACTAAAAAAACTACAAAAATAGTATTGATATTTTATTTTTGAAAAAATTTCAAAAAATATATATTTACTTAGTCTAGTCTTAAAGTTGTAGGCTTTAATGTATATTGAGTAGTATTTAAATTCTATTAACATAGTAATTTTACGTCTCCTCCTAATATTTTTATTAGCTTAAATATACTAGTATCCTTATAAAGCTATTTTAATTCATCTTTGTAATAAAAGAAACAATTGAAAAAAAAAAAAGAAAAAAAAACCTTCAGCATATTTATAACCTAACACACTTAACAGAACCTTAGAGACACCCCAAGACTTCAGCAGATAAGCAACACCTTAGAACACAAAACAAACTCTCATATCTCTCACCAGCCCCGCTGCCGCCGCCCCCATCACTGGTAACCATCTCCAGCCGTCACCCCTGAAGAACCAGCCCAAATTCCGGCCATCTCTCTCTCACAGCAGCCATAACTCTCCTCGCCGTCGCCGCCAGCAACTCCAATCAACACTCTACACACAGCAACTGCATCACCTTCTCCACACTAATACAAGCCATCTGTGATGACCCAAAAGGTCATCCTGTGTAAATTTAGCTAAAACTGTATTCCGAGACCCTGAAAGTCTCCGTTAATCTCACTTCGATGTGCATGCACAACCCGGGCGCGTAGCGGGGAAGCCTTTATGTGGAAATGTGTTAAACAGTTGAATTTATGATAATTAATTGAATAAAGTTAACTTTAGTCAACATTTCTGGTAAACGGACCCGGACCCGTGATTTGACAGTTCCGGACGATCTGTAGGAAAATATGGGACCTAGGCGTATGCCCGGAATCAAATTCTGAGGTCCCAAGTCCGAGAAATGAATTTTTAAAGAAAATTATTTTCTCAAAATAATAAAGACTTTTTGAAAATGAACTTTGATGTGAAATCTATGTTACCGGGTCCGTATTATGGTTCACGAGCCCGAAACAGGTTCAATATATGTAATATGAGTTATCTGTAAAATTTGGTAAGAAACGGACTTGGTTTAACGTGTTTCGGATCAAAAATGGAAAATTTGATAGTTTATGAAGTTTGAGAAATTCTATGGATTTTTTGAGTTTAATTCATTATTTTTTATGTTATTTTGGTGGTTTAATTACTCGAATAAGTTTGTAGGATGATTTTGAAGTCGTGTGTATATTTGTTTTGAGCCCCGAGGGCTCGGGTGAGTTTCGGGTAGGTGTCGGGGTGCTAAAAGGTTGAAAAATCTGGTGTAAATAGGTTGTTGCTAGTGTCTGATGTTTTGCTCTATGCGATATCGTAGGGTTACTGTGATCGCATAGCTTTAAGTGAGGGGGAGATCAGTTTCCTCTATGCGATCGCATAGAACTGTCCGCGATCGCATAGGGGTATAGGAGGTCCGGGTGGGGGCTGGCTAGGTACCCTGTACGATCGCATAGACTCGTTCGTGATCGCATAGGGTGGGGTTCCTTGAGCTGTGCGATTGTAGGTCCCTGTTCGCGATCGCGGTGCATTAGAAGCAGACCTCTATGCGATCGAAACCCTCTCTTCGCGATCGCATAAGCTTATTTTGTCCAGTCATTTTTAAAGCCTAGAAATAGAACAGTTACGGGATTAAACCCATTTTTCTCAAATTTCTTCTTCTCCACTCTTCTTGGGCGATTCTTGGGAGACTTTTCCTCCATAGCTTCCTAGGTAAGTGTTCTTAACTCCGTTTTCTTTCATTTTCATCAACTATTATTAGATTCTAGGCCTAAAATCATGGATTAAAAGGTAGAAATTGGGGGTTTTGGGTAGAGTTAGGGCTTTTGNCATAATTAGGCTTCGGGGTTGAATTATTGAGTCATTATTGATATTGTTGAGTCGATTATGTCTAGATACTATCGTTTCGGAGTTGGATTCGAGAGGAAAAGCAGTGTTAGAGGCTTGATTTATATTTTTGGAGCCGAGGTAAGTGTTTGGACTAACTTTAGTGAGGGAATAGGTGTTGAGTCGTATGTGCTACTTGTGTTATCATGTTCAATGTATAGGGGAGGTGACGAGTACCTATGCATTGTTTGTCAAGCATGCCCGTGAGTCTAATTTGGTGAATTACATGTTATTATTTCGATATTTATTGTGTTATGAAGTAGTTTCCTTTGGGAAGTTGTTTAATTGTTGAGAATATTTGTTTAAGTATTTGTGATAGGATATCTCAGTTGAGGACTCATTTCATTACGTTATGTACTTGTATGAGATTGGTTATAGTTGGGTCCCTTGTCGGGCATTGTTATTATTTTGGTTGATATATTCCTTGCTGGGTGGTTATGAACTGTATTTCACCCTGTTAAATTCCTTGCCAAGTGTTATATGTTGTTGATTTGGGTGAGGAAGAGTATAAAGCACGAAGGATGATGTTGTGTATTCATTGCATTCATTTCATTCATATCATAGTGAGGAAGAGAGTAAAAGTACGAAGGGTGATGTCGTGCCATGATTTACATTGCTTTCATTTATACATTGCATTGTTAGGGCGGGAGTAAAAGCACGAAGGGTGATACCGTGCCATGATTTATATTGTTTTCATTACGCATTGCATTGTGAGGATGAGAGTAAAAGCACGAAGGGTGATGTCGTGCCATGATTTATATTGCTTTCATTTATACATTGCATTGTGAGGACGAGAGTAAAAGCACGAAGGGTGATGCCGTGTACATTCTTGTTTGAGTTATTATTTCTTGTTGATTTGATTCTTTTGCATTATTGTTTGATTCAGTTATTCATATTTGCTTCTCATTTGTTACCCCCATTACTTGTCCCCGTATTATCATGCTTAACTGTTTGTTTCTTGCTATTTCTTTGGTACATATTATAGAACTATGCAGGTAAATTGTTGTTGTCGTTTCTAGCCTCGTCACTACTTCGCCGAGGTTAGGCTCGGACTTACTCAGTACATGGGGTCGGTTGTACTGATGCTACATCTGCACTTCTTTATGTTGTGCAGATTACGCAGCCGGACCCGGTGGACATTGTTAGAGAGAGTATCCTTCAGTCCAATTCAGATGACACTGAGGTAGTTCCGCAGGCATTCGTGGATCTCGGCGTCACTGTCTATCTTTCATTCTGTCATCTATGTGTTTCCTGACAGATATATCATTTTATTTCAAACTGTTGTCTTTAGCTAAATCTTAGACTGGTTCGTGAGGTTGTGACTCCATTTCTTGGTTTTGTACTTAAAGGGATTTCTTCGTTATTGGCTATTGTTATTTAGATTTTGTTAAGCTTCCGCATTTTATCTCTATTATCTAGTCAGTATTTATTACTTTCACTTGTTAATAAATCAATGCAACACGTTGGTTTGTCTGGCGGGTGCAACATTAGGCGCCATCACGACCTGAAGGTGGAATTTCGGGTCGTGACACGTTGGTATCAGAGCACTAGGTTTCTTAGGTCTCACAACTCATGGACAAACTTGGTAGAGTCTGAGGGATTGGTACAGAGACATCTGTACTTATACTCAGAGGATGCAAAGTTAGGAATAACTTCACTTTTCTTCTTCTCTGTCGTGCGATTTGAATTCTAAATGCTAATTGAGTTTCGATTCTATTCTCTCGCAGATGGCGAGAACGCATGCTTCCTTATCTACCGATCAGCAGCCCGATTCTCCTGTTACAGCTCCTACGAGGGGCCGAGGCTGTACTAGAGGCCGAGGCAGGGGTAGGGCTCAGCCGAGAGCAGCACCCCAGTAGAGGACCCACAAGTAGACTTTGCCGGTGAGGTTCCTACTCAGACAGTCCCATTTGGACCAACTCAGGTCCCGGAGGGGTTCATTTCCACCCATGTGCTTCAGGACGCTTTAGTCCGCTTAGTGGGACTCATGGAGAGTGTGGCTCATGCCGGTCTTCTTCCTACTGCACCAGCCATTTCTCAGGCTAGGGGAGGGACCCAGACTCCTGCTACTCGCACACCAGAGCAGCTAGATCCTCAGTTTCAGACTCCGGCACCTCTGACGGCCGGAGTAGCTCAGTCGGGCATTGTGGCACCGACAGTTGAGGGAGCATCTATGTCAGCAGATGCTTTATGGAGATTGGATAGATTCACCAAGTTATTCACTACTACATTTACTGGTGCACCATCAGAGGATCCCCGGGATTATTTGGACAGCTGTCATGAGGTTCTTCGAAACATGGGCATAGTAGAGTCCAATGGAGTTGATTTTGCTACTTTTCGTCTTTCGGGTTCTACCAAGACTTGGTGGAGAGACTATTGCTTGACCAGACCAGCTGAGTTTGCACCATTGACTTGGGCTCAGTTCTCCGAGTTATTCTTGGGGAAGTTCCTTCCAGTTACTCAAAGGGAGGATCTTCGTAGGCAGTTTGAGCGCCTCCAGCAGGGATCTATGTCTATCACTCAGTACGAGACCAGGTTCATCACTCTAGCTCGGCATGTTATTATGATACTCGCCACTGATCGTGAGAGAGTGAGGAGGTTTATTGAGGGCTTAGCTCAGCCCATCAGACTTCAGATGGCCAGGGAGTCAGGTACTGATATTTCATTCTAGGATGCGGCCAATGTGGCCAGGAAGATTGAGATGATTTTGTCACAGGTTAGTGGTGAGGGGGATGACAAGAGGCCGAGGCCCCGTCACTTCGGTCGATTCAGTGGAGCCTCATCTGGGGGCAGGGATTCTCTCGGCAGAGGTCATCCTCCCAGACCCTATCAGTCGACACTTCAGGTATCTCACAGTGCATCGCCAGCTCCTATTAATGCACCACTAAAACCTATCAGTGCACCGCCGCTTCAGAGCTTCCAATGTGGTTATCAGGGTCGGCAGGTCCAGTTCCAAAGTCAGCAGCCACAGAAGCAGAGGCCTTGTTATTCTTGTGGTGTTTCGGGGCACATTGTCAGGTATTGTCCCCGAGCTTCTGGTAGTTCTCAGTATCAGAGTTCTCGTGCCATGGTCCCAGTATCAGGTGCACCACCACCCCCTCAGACAGCTAGGGGTGGAGGTCGTGGTGCCAGAGGTGGAGGTCAGACTTATAGAGGTGGAGGGCAGGCCATGAGAGGTAGAGGTCATCCCGTAGCAGGTAGACCCAGAGATGTGTAGGTTGGAGGGGCTCAGCCCCGGTGCTATGCTTTTCTTGCCAGGCCTGATGTTGAGGCTTCTGATGCAGTTATTATAGGTACGGTTTCAGTTTGTAGCCGAGAGGCTTCGGTGTTATTTGATCCAGGTTCTACATTCTCCTATGTGTCTTCATATTTTGCCCCTTATTTGAGTATGCCCCGTGATTCCTTGAGGACGATTGTGCATGTGTCTACCCCGGTGGGTGATTCTATAGTTGTAGATCGAGTCTACCGTGCTTGCTTAGTAGTTATTGGTGGTCTGGAGACTCAGGTTGATATTTTGCTTCTTAATATGATTGACTTTGATGTTATATTGGGGATGGATTGGTTATCCCCCTATTATGTTGTTCTGGACTGTCATGCCAAGACACTGACCTTGGCCTTGCTAGGGGTGCCTCGTGTGGAGTGGAGAGGGACTTCTAGTCATTCTTCTGGTAGAGTTATTTCCTATATAAAGGATCGACGCATGGTCGAGAAGGGGTGTTTGTCTTATCTGGCATATGTTCGTGATTCTAGCGCTGAGGTTCCTTCCCTGGAGTCTGTGCCCGTGGTTCGTGAGTTTCCAGAGGTATTCCCTGCTGACCTGCAGGGTATGCCACCCGACAGGGATATTGATTTTTGTATTGAGGTAGCTCAGGGCACTCAACCTATTTCTACTCCGTTGTATCGTATGGCCCCGCCAGAGTTGAAGGAATTGAAGGAGCAGTGGCAGGATTTGTTGGATAAAGGCTTCATTAGGCCTAGTGTTTCTCCTTGGGGTGCTCCAGTGTTGTTTGTCAAGAAGAAAAATGGCTCGATGAGGATGTGTATTGACTACCGGCAGTTGAATAAGGTTACTATTAAGAATAAGTATCCTTTGCCGAGGATTGATGATCTATTTGACCAGCTTCAGGGTGCTACAGTGTTCTCCAAGATAGACTTGAGATCTGGTTACCATCAGCTGAGGATTAGGGCTTCTGATGTCCCTAAGACAGCCTTTCGCACTCGTTATGGGCACTATGAGTTTTTGGTGATGTCTTTTGGGTTGACTAATGCCCCCGCTGCATTCATGGAGTTGATGAACCGAGTGTTCAGGACTTATCTGGACTCGTTCGTTATTGTTTTCATTGACGATATATTGATATACTCTCGCAGCCGAGAGGAGCACGAGCAGCACCTTAGAGTAATCCTCCAGACTCTGAGGGATAGTCAGTTGTATGCCAAATTCTCCAAGTGTGAGTTTTGGTTGAGTTCGGTTGCATTTATAGGCCATCTGGTTTCATCAGAGGGTATTCAGGTGGATCCCAAGAAGATTTCAGCAGTCAGAGATTGGCCTAGGCCCACTTCAGCTACAGAGATTCAGAGCTTCTTGGGCTTAGCAGGTTATTATCGCTGATTTGTGGAGGGCTTTTCATCTATAGCAGCCCCGATGACCAGGCTGACTCAGAAGGGTGCTCAGTTTAGGTGGTTTGATGAGTGTAAGGAGAGCTTTCATAAGCTCAAGACAGCCTTGACCACGACACCAGTGTTAGTTTTGCCCACAGGTTTAGGATCGTATACCGTGTATTGTGATGTTTCACACGTTGGGCATAGTGCAGTGTTGACGCAGGATGGCAAGGTTATAGAATATGCTTCTCATCAGTTGAAGATTCATGAGAAGAACTATCCAGTTCATGATTTGGAGCTTGCAGCTATTGTTCATGCATTGAAGATTTGGAAGCACTATCTGTATGGGGTGCCATATGAGGTGTTCATGGACCATAAGAGTTTGCAGTATCTGTTCAGACAGAAGGAGTTGAACATGAGGCAGAGGAGATGGTTAGAGTTGCTGAAGGATTATGATATTACCATTCTTTATCATCCGGGGAAAGCCAATGTGGTGGCTGATGCTTTGAGCCAAAAGTCAGTTAGTATGGGCAATCTAGCTTATTTATCAGTCGGGGAGCGACCTCTTGCATTGGATGTTCAGGATTTAGCCAACCGATTTGTGAGGTTGGAGGTTTTTGAGACTGGTAGTGTATTGGCCCATACCGTGGCCCGTTCTTCATTATATGATTGTATTCGGGCCAGGCAGTATGATGATCATTATCTATGTACTCTTAGAGATACGGTTAAGCACGGAGGTGCCAAGCAGGTCACAATGGATGATGAGGGAGTTCTGAGGATGCAGGGCCGTATTTGTGTGCCTGATATTGATGGCATTCGTGAGTTAATTCTTCAGGAGATCCATAGTTCCCAATATTCCATCCATCCGGGCGCCGCAAAGATGTACCAGGACTTGCGACAACACTATTGGTGGCGGAGGATGAAGAAGGATATTGTAGCTTATGTAGCTCGGTGCTTGAACTGTCAGTAGGTTAAGTACGAGGACCAGAGACCCGGTGGTTTGATGCAGCAAATTCAGCTTCCCGAGTGGAAGTAGGAGCGTGTCACCATGGAATTTGTAGTTGGACTCCCACAGACTTAGAGGATGTTTGATGCAGTATGGGTCGTTATGGATAGGCTGACCAAGTCAACGCACTTCATCCCAGTATCAGTTTCGTATTTAGCAGAGAAGTTGGCAAAGATCTATATGAGAGAGATTGTTAGACTGCATGATGTGCCCATATCCATTATATCAGACTGAGGTACTCAGTTTACCTCCCATTTCTGGAGAGTATTTCAGCGAGAGTTGGGCACACAGATTGATTTGAGCACAATATTTCATCCTCAGACGGACGGACAGTCCGAGCGTACTATTCAAATTTTGGAGGATATGTTGCGAGCTTGTGTCATTGACTTTGGTGGTTCATGGGACAAGTTATTGCATTTACCTGAGTTTGCCTACAACAACAACTATCAGTCGATCATTCAGATGGCTCCGTATGAGGCGTTGTATGGTAGGCGGTGTCGGTCTCCAGTCAGATGGTTTGAGCCGAGAGAGGCTAGATTATTGGGTTCTGAGTTAATCCAGGATGCCTTGGACAAGGTGAAGATCATTCAGGATAGACTTCGTACAGCTCAGTCCAGGCAGAAGAGTTATGCGGATCGCAGAGTTTGAGATTTGGCATTTATGATAGGAGACCGGGTATTTCTCCAGGTGTCGCCCATGAAGGGCGTGATGAGGTTCGGGAAGAAGGGAAAGTTGAGCCCTAGGTACATTGGTCCATTTGAGATTCTGGATAAGGTAGGAGAGGTGTCCTACAGACTTGCCTTGCCACCTAGTTTGTCAGTCGTGCATCCGGTATTTCACGAATCTATGCTCCAAAGATATATTGCGGATCCATCTCATGTACTTGACTTCAGTGGTGTCCAGTTGGACAAGGATTTATCTTATGAGGAGGAGCTGGTAGCCATATTAGACCGGCAGGTGCGACGGTTGAGATCGAAGAGTTATCCTTCGGTTCGTGTTCAGTGGAGAAGTCAGCCTGTTGAGGTAGCTACTTGGGAGTCCGAGTCCGATATGCGGAGCCGATATCCCCACCTTTTCCCCGATTCAGGTACCTTTCTATGTTCGTTCGAGGACGAACGTTTGTTTTAGAGGTGGAGATTATGTTGACCCAAAAGGTCATCCTGTGTAAATTTAGCTAAAACATTGTTCTGAGGCCCCGAAAGCCTTCGTTAATCTCACCTCGATGTGCGTGCGCAGTCCGGGCGCATAGCCGGACAGCCTTTATGTTTAAATGTGTTAAACAATTGAATTTATGATAATTAATTGAATAAAGTTGACTTTGGCCAATATTTCTGGTAAACGGACCCGGACCCGTGATTTGACGGTCCCATTGGGTCAGTAGGAAAATATGGGACCTGGGTGTATGTCCAGAATCGAATTCCGAGAAACGAATGTTTAAAGAAAATTATTTTTTAAAAATAATAAAGACTTTTGAAAATGAACTTTGATATGAAATCTTTGTTACCGGGCCCGTATTATGGTTTCGAAGCCCGGAACAGGTTCAATATATGTTATATGAGTTATCAGTAAAATTTGGTAAGAAACGGACTTGGTTTGACGTGTTTTGGATCAAAAATGGAAAATTTGATAGTTAATGAAGTTTGAGGAAATTCTATAGATTTTTGAGTTTAATTCATTGTTTTTGATGTTATTTTGGTGGTTTAATTACTCTAATAAGTTTGTAGGATGATTTTGAAGTCGTGTGTATATTTGGTTTTGAGCCCCGAGGGCTCGGGTGAGTTTCGGGTAGGTGTCGGGGTGCTAAAAGGTTGAAAAATCTGGTGTAAATAGGTTGTTGCTGGTGTCTGATGTTTTGCTCTACGCGATTGCGTAGGGTTAGCTGCGATCGCATAGCTATAAGTGAGGGGGAGGTCAGTTTCCTCTATGTGATCGCATAGAACTGTCCGCGATCGCATAGGGGTATAGGAGGTTCGGGTGGGGGCTAGTTAGGTACCCTGTGCGATCACATAGACTCATTCGCGATTGCAGGGTGGGGTTCCTTGAGCTGTGCAATCGCAGGTCCTTGTTCGCGATCGCGGTGCATTAGAATCAGATCTCTATGCGATCGCAGCCCTCTCTTCGCGATCGCATAGGCTTATTTCGTCCAGTCATTTTTAA
>MDKJ01352926.1:0-26720 GCA_005239525.1 Nicotiana knightiana
CGATAAGTAATTATCGATAAGGGTCAAAATCGAATCGATAAATCGAATGCACACCCCTAAAATAAGTACAGATATACATAAAAAAATAAAATAAGTATAAGTTAAAAGGGGACGTCCAATGCAATTTTTACTTATTTTTGATTACCAATATGAAAATAGCTAGCCGTTGGTGCCATCGCGGCCCGGCCCGGCCCATTATGGGATCCTGTGATAGTAACTTTCCCTCTCTGTTGTGATAGTAGGTCTGTACTGTACAACCAACTCTGCTTATTCTTTAGAATCTCCGCTCCCCTTCTCATTTTAATATTCGCAGACATAAGCCATTTCTCTGCTCTTTCTTCTCTCTCTTTCCCTCTCTCTCGCTCTAGGGTTTTGCATATTATATATAGATATACGATATATACACATATACACACACGCGCAGCTACGCACTCAGACTCACCAACCTCAGGAGGCTCTTCGTATTTTCCTCAATCAATGGCTTTCTCGTCTCTTCTCAAACCTACCGCCTCCTTTGTTCGACCTTCCCGTCGTTCCCAGGTAAATTAATCAAATCTAACTCTGAATATATATATGCTGTATTTAGATCCAAATTTATGTGTTGTTTCATTTCCGTCAACTCCTGTTTTTTTTTTCCTGAATTTTACTTCTCTTTCTCTACTTTCTCACTCTAACTTTTCCTCCTGATACGTTTACTTTGTTATCTTCTTTTTTTCCTTTACAGACTTCCTGATATCATTAAAAATATCTAAAGCTAAATATCTGATTCTTGTCTTTGTCAACACTTTACCGTCGATCTGAATTTTTTTTTAAAAAGGGAACTTTATGCATTTTTTGATGAATTTTGCTTCAGCTGAATTGGGTTTTGTTTTGTTCTTCGTGCAGTTTAAGATGCTGTATTTGAATGGTTTACATTGTATATAAGCTTGCTGTCCGCCATGCCTATTATTTTCCTTGTGGTTTTAATCTAGTTTATGAATTAATGGAAGTTTTTGACTTTGGATGCATCTGTTCAGGCATCATGTGCAGGTCTTCATCAGAGTGCTAACTCTGTCAAATTACAATCGTCCATCTTCGGAGATGCTGTCTCGGTCATGCAATGTTCGTCCTTACAGTTGAGTGAAAACCGTTCTCTTTCTGTGTCCCTTAGCATCATTTATTACTACCTTAGTGAAAAGAAGAAGATAAGAATAATATAGTAATTTGTACAATGCGAATATTTTCCTGTAGCTGATGAAAAAAAACTAAACCTGCAGAAAATCTGGTGCCGGCAGCATTCAACCCGTTAGAGCAACTGCTACTGAGTTGCCCCCAACCGTTCCAAGTAAGGCTTCTTACACTTTTAGCTTAAACCTTCTGATTTGATGATAAAACCTGTTGCTAAGATGCTCCAATCTGTTTGGCATTTGCTCAGAGTCACGGACCAGTGGGAAGACAAGGATTGGTATAAATGGTATGTTGCTCTGTTTTTCTTTGCTCTGGATTATGTATTTCTCAAGGTTCTGGGGTTAAAAACGTTAGCAGGCTTCATTTCTGATGTCTCTCGATTTTCTTTCCCTTTTATAAGTTCATCAAATCATATTTAACCTTCTGCTGCCGCTATTTGGATAATGTGGATGGATGATTGAATTTCTTGTGTGTGTGTTTGAATACAGTTCTCAAAGAACATCACCGTAAATACATGTCTAAAATGTTAAAGCCTTGCAGGTTTTGGACGGATTGGGAGATTGGTATTACGAATTGCAACATTCAGAGATGATATTGAGGTTGTGGCAGTTAATGACCCATTTATTGACGCAAAGTACATGGTAAGAATATATCCCATGAAGTTCTGGTGTTGATTCTGAATGAAATTGGGATTGGTAAAGTTAAGCTCCCCTGTTATATAAGCTCATCAGAAAGAAATTCTTCATCTCTCAAAAAATAAAATAAAATATTACATCTCCATGACTTGCTGCTGATGTTGGCATCTGAATAGGAAGGGTTGCCAAGTGACTGGAGCTCCTGATATATTATAAGGTTATATTTAAAAAGCACTTTCTTCAAACAAATAGTTTATGCTGTCTCCAAATTATTTACCTTATAAAAAAAAATGCTGTCTCCAAACTATAACTGGTAAAATGTCAAACCTAGCATAAGATCACCAGATTTTTCTTTTTTTGGCTTTTGTATTTATGAATCACTTCCTCCTCTTGAGGTCTATTTCATGCTTTCATCTTTTGATGGAGCTGAAGCCTTTCATTCCCGCTCAATAGCTCCATTCTCTATCATTCTTTACGTACTTCCACTAGTAGATTTCCAGTCCTCTGGGGTATAGCTGGCAAGGGAGGAATAGCCTAGTAATGAAGACACTAACTCTAATTTATCACCAAGGGAGCAAAGTGGGAAAGGACCAGTGTTAAGCTTCTGAGCAGGGGTTTTATTTGATGGAGTTTTAACGTATCCAAAAAGAATACAGAGGAACTTTCTGGGTCAAAGCTGTAACATTTGCTGTTCACTCGTTTTTAGGCTTACATGTTCAAGTATGACTCCACTCACGGGGTCTACAACTCATCCATCAGTGTCCTGGATGAGTCTACTTTGGAAATCAATGGGAAGCAGATTAAAGTCAGTAGCAAAAGGTATGACAGTTGAGGGGCAAAGTTTAAGAACAATGAAATAAATGAAGTTAGTTTATTGCTTATCGCTAATGTAAAGTTCTCTTGATGCAGGGATCCTGCAGATATTCCATGGGGTGATTTAGGTGCAGATTATGTTGTTGAATCTTCTGGTGTCTTCACAACTGTTGAGAAGGCCTCAGCACATAAGAAGGTCGAGAACATGCTATTTTTAGCCTTAAACGCTCTTTCCTTGCCCACCTCCTTATTCATGCAGCTCTTCATGTTGATACTTCTTGGTTGATAGTGCAGGGTGGTGCAAAAAAGGTCATAATCTCAGCTCCATCAGCTGATGCACCTATGTTTGTGGTAGGAGTGAATGAGAGAACTTACAAAACCTCCATGGATGTTGTTTCTAATGCTAGCTGTACTACCAATTGCCTTGCTCCCCTTGCCAAGGTTTGGCTTAAGAACTTGCTTAATTCAACAGCCATGCATGATTTGCTTGTCGTCCACTTTTGACAGTCTTTCCGATACTGTGCTCGTTGCAGGTGGTTCATGAGGAGTTTGGCATTGTTGAGGGATTAATGACAACTGTGCATGCAACAACAGGTATGTCTTTTTGCTTAACACGTGTAAACCATGTTTTTTCATTCTTACTATGTTAAATTTAAATTGCCGTCTAGCTACCCAAAAGACTGTTGATGGGCCATCGATGAAGGATTGGAGAGGAGGCCGTGGTGCAGGACAGAACATCATCCCTAGTTCAACTGGTGCTGCGAAGGTATTACATAAAGTTCTAGATATATTATTTTCTTTTTCTGTTCCCTCTTCTTCTTTCCATTATTGGGTTGAGGAAGAGGGGCAGTTCATGGCGCTGATGGAAGACTAATCTTCCTATTTGAATTATAGGCAGTAGGAAAAGTTCTGCCAGAATTGAATGGGAAGCTCACTGGAATGGCTTTCCGCGTTCCAACACCTAATGTCTCTGTTGTGGACTTGACTTGTCGGCTAGAGAAGAGTGCTTCTTATGATGATGTGAAAGCAGCGATAAAGTATGCCTTTATATGCTCTATACATCTGCCTCTTGCTTAATGAGGCTACTTAGCCTAATTTGGTGCTTTTTTTGGGCTCTAGGTATGCATCAGAGGGTCCACTTAAAGGCATTTTGGGTTACACAGACGAGGATGTTGTCTCAAATGATTTTGTTGGCGATTCCAGGTAGATTTGTGCACTCTTCTTTTTTTGATTTCTGTCACACTGCTCTTAGGGATCATTCACCTACATGCCTTTGAGGTTTTACATCTAACGTGCTTCAGAAACTAATAATCTCTGACTGCTTTTGGAATTCTTTCTCCTATAGCACCTTTGACCAGATCAAAGTAAACATGTTAATGGTAGTGGGGAAATTATCCCTCTATTATTGCCCCTGAACAGACCTGTTGCTCATAGATTTCCAAATTCATGAACCCAAAAGAACTGTAAAACTAAAAATATATTTAAGAAAAAGAACTGTAGAAACAAATATCACCTGCACGCTGCAGTCCTTTCATTGAATGTGTTTTCTGTAAAATTATTCATGGTCTGACCCAAGGGCTTGTTCTAGTGGTAAGAGTTTAGTGCCTGAAGTATTGGTTAGGCTCAAGTCACGAGTTTGAACCCTACCGTAATCAAAAGTTTGGTATTTAAGCAGAGAAGGGTAGAAAGGCGGGCGCCTATTATCCATCGAGTTTTTAAAGCCATAAGGAATTGGTGGTTACCCTGAGACATTACTAGAGGAAAGCAAGAAGTTCCTCTATGTGCGGAGATTATCAATGAAGTTGGATGAGAGTTTGTTCTCTTTTTTAATTTTGTGAAAGTGGAGGATTTTTCACTATAATTCAGTAGATTATGCATCAAAGCATAATGTCTATTTTTTTTAGAAGGTAAAGTAGTTTTATATATAATCCAGCACTAAGGAGAACTTTTGTCTTCTTAAAAAATTAGGTCTTAGATATGCAAGAGAACAAAGGTTGATATGCTTTCCTCTTCTCAGCTACATAAGTTTTTCCTGAAAAGAGGATATGATGATGTGTGCTTGAACAAGTTCATCCGAATAAAGGAGGATGAGCTTCTGGTGCATTTGCTAGATTGATAACAAAGGAAAATTCTCCCCTAAAAAAGTGAGGACACTCATATAATAGTCATTTGGAGATGCTATTATTAAGTGATAATATAAACTATAATTATTCAACGAAAAATAAAGGGTTGTAATATAAAATGGGGTTAGGATTATATTGTGGGGATTATAGTACGGGATTAAATTATAATGGGATTATCTAGTGGTGCACTTCTTTTGGTAGGTGTTTTGGATTTAGAATAGGATATACGAGGTATAATATAAAATTTGTGTTTGGATTTGCAACAGATAAATTTGGATAAACTTTTATTTTCAATTTAACCTAGGTCTTCTTAAAGGACTTTGGAAGAAGAGTTTTGGAGAATGACAGTTTTGTCCTTTGGTTGGTTTATCCCTGGATTAGGTGTCCCACGTTGAATCTGGTATAAAAATAATACCAAAGTTGTAGTACAACTTATCCCGGAATTGCTTATAAAAATAATACCAAAGTTGTAGTATAACTTATCCCGGAATTGCTTATACCGGAGACAAAATTCAACCAAACACAGAGTTACACTACCCTAGATTTATCTTGGGATTATTATTCCTTACATCCCATGAACCAAATGACCGCTTAGGTACATGAGTATAAGATGGCAATGACGTGTAGGATACAAGTGGACACAACTGCAAATAGTGTTAACTGTGAATTATACTATTTCAATTGCTGATTAAAGCTATGCTGAATTACTAATTAGTTGATCTGATGTGTAGGTCGAGCATATTTGATGCTAAAGCTGGTATGGGCCTGAACAACTCATTCATGAAGCTCGTCTCCTGGTATGATAACGAGTGGGGTTACAGGTATGAATTTTTGTCTCTTAACCAACCTTCCCCTCCCCCCAAAAAAAAAAGAAAAAAAAAAAGACAAAACAAGAAGCTGTGATAAAATAGATTGAAACTTGAAAACTTGTCCATACCCCTATAGCACAAATCTGACAAGGTTCTACTGGACTTTAAACCTTTGCAGCAACCGAGTGTTGGACCTCATAGAGCACATGGCATTGGTAGCAGCCACCAATTGAAATACAAGATAGGAGCTACTACAAAATTTGGCGCAAGCAACAATTTGTATTTGAAAAACTTATGGAGTTATAATACTCCATTTTGGTTATGGAGTGGGTTCTGTTACTGCCATATCAGAACACAAATTGAGTTAAAATAATAAATAGTTGGACATG
Organism: Nicotiana knightiana; assembly: GCA_005239525.1. NCBI lineage: Eukaryota > Viridiplantae > Streptophyta > Magnoliopsida > Solanales > Solanaceae > Nicotiana > Nicotiana knightiana. The sequence goes on from MDKJ01352926.1 coordinate 5,937, forward strand.
TATGATTTTTTATACTTTTTGTTAAGGATGTGATTATATACACTTGATGCATCGGCCAGAGGTGGACATTTTTGTTTCTTTAAAAGAAGGGCACTGTATTTGTGTCATGCGTTGCATTAGTCTCATTCTCACTGAGAAATGAATTGCTGGCCTGGTAAATTCATATTATAGTAGTACTAGAAGTAGTATTTTCCTTACAGAGTAGGATGAGCAGAGAGAGCCCTTGCAAAAAAAGGTGCAAATCTGGCCGTTTTTGCCCACTGGTATCTTAGGTAGAAATGACACTAGGTAGCCACTTTAAAGGGTTGTTATTTAGGAATTAATCAGTGCGTCCTGAATTTTAGTTTGTAATTCAATTTTTCAGGACAAAAGTGTCCTGAATTGTTCTGAAGTTAAAAATTTTGAGTTCAAAATTTCAGGACAAAATAAATACCGGATAATCTCTAAATAGCATCCTAGAATGATTATCTGTGCACTTGCCGGTATCTTAGTGCGGCCCTAAAATTTCTGCGTGCTGTGTAGCTGGATTAGCTAGCTATCTTAGGTAGCTCGAGAACTCAGCTTGTTGACTCGACGAACAAGATTAAGCTAGCGAGCTTTGGTAGCTCGAGAACTCATCTTGTTGACTTGCTGAACAAGATTAGCTAGCTCGAGAACTTAGCTTGTTGAGTCGGGGAACTTGTTCCAGAGTAGAAATTCAGTCGCTGAATCAGTGAACTGAAATGACCTTGGAAACTATGGTATTTATTTACAGCTTGATACTAAATCCTGGACTAGCCCATTCTGCTTACTAAGCTACTAAGCACGTTTGTGCTAAGCTCATCGTGCTGTTTACTTGCCCCTTGGTATTGGTATAGCATATTAAGAAATCAAATACTCAAGCAAAGTATGTCAAAATCGTACTGAGCCGATCGATGAACAGCCCTGTTTCTAATTGCTGCGACTTATGAGATGATATCAAACTGCCACAAGTTGCATCATGTTCTAGAAGCTTGTCACGGTGAAGGCTTACGACAACGACAACAAACCTTGTTTAATCCCATAAATGGGGTTCGGTGAGGGCGTTGTGCACGCAGATCTAACCTCTACCATATAAAGTAGGGGTGATCATAAAATCCGAAAAATCGGATTCCGAACCGAACCGAATTGAATTAATTCGGCATTTCGATTTCGGTCTTTTTCGGTATTTCGGTCTAATTCGGTATCACATTTTCGGTATTTCAGTATTTCGGTACGGTTTTCGGTATTATAATTTTAAAAATTTCGGTATACCGAAATATCGAAATTTTAACACACTTTTTTTGGACCCTACCTATATCAACTGCCTACCCAGTGCCCAGGCTCAACCCCAAGCGATGCCCAACTGCCCATTGCCCAAGCCCAACTGCCCAAGCCCACTTTAGATTTTACATTTTAGGGCATTACTCTTAGTTAGAGTCTTAGGTTAGCACTTAGCAAAGCAACACAGTCTTCACACTTCAGTTCATCTTCGACTCCGACTCTCCGTCTCTCTGAGACTCTGACTCTCTGTTCATCACTTCATCTTCTTCAGTCTTCACACTTCAGTTCCTAACTTCTTCACCCACGCTTTCAAAGTTTCACCATCGGGCATCTGGGGCTGAGCGTCTGGCGACTGGAGTGGCGTTGGTGATTTTGATTTTTGACTCTTCACTCAATCATTGGATTGTTTCGAAGCTCAACTCTCCAGCCAGATTCATATGAATTTTCTATGATCTTTATTTTGTGATTGTTTGAGGTTTCTTTCTATATTTTGTAAATCCGGTCTCTATTTTTAAGTTTTGAACTTTAATTTCTGAAAGATTCGTTTTTGCCAATAATTTGTTCACTCAAGCAGGAAGCATCAACTGGAATTTTGTGTAATTTCGTGTTATTTTGGTAGCTCACTCAAGCTTCTTTCTTTTTTAATTTTTAAGGTAGGACACGTTTACATAGCTTTGTTGTTTAACGCGGTATAAATCAGACCTTTCAGTTTCATTGTTCTCAAATGAATTTTATGTCTTGATAATGATACTTAAAATATAGATACATCGTTGGATAAAGTACAGACTTGTTGTTTAACACTGTATAAACTATACCTTTCAATTTTAGAGTTCTCAAATGATTTTATATCTTCTAGCTAAACACAACCATGTACCATACTGTTAGTATTTTAGTTTCCTCCCAAAAAGAATTATGTATATTAGGAAGTAAGGAAGCAAGGAAGTAAGAAAGTAAATTCATGTAATGGACAAAATATATCATTAACAAAAAACCCAGATGATCTAACCTATATCTAGATCTATACAACCGTGTAATACACATATGACGAATAAATAATTCTATCAATTTCAGTTAACCGTTGCAAGATGCATATTCATTGGCATATTCTAACTAATCTAGCATGAAAGACCCTCTAATTTGACTTTCAGATTTAACTAATCTAGCATGAAAGACATAAGATTAGAATCACACAATCTTATACTATCTCTATTTGTATAGATGGCAGACGAAAGTTTAAACAGTGTTGCTGGTTCAAGTGAAAGCTTACCTATTACTCAAGATAGCAACACCATCACCATTGATACTCAAGATTCTAAGAAAAGAAAAGACATGCAACCTAGATCCGACGTTTGGAATCATTTTGATAAAGTTGAGGTAAATGGGGTTGGTAAAGCAAGGTGTAGATATTGTAAGCAAGCTTTTGCTGCTTACTCATCTAATAATGGAACAAGCGGATTGAAATCTTATTTGAATAGATGCAAAGAATACCCACCTAACATTGATAAAGATAAAAGTCAAACAAAGTTAAATTTTCAATTTTGCCAAAGTGATGAAGGATCACTTTGGAAATTTGATCAAGAAGTGGTTAGGAGGGCCTTAATTAAGATGATAGTTATTGATGAACTACCATTTAGCTTTGTAGAAAATGAAGGCTTTATGAAGTTTCTGAGAAAAACTCAACCACAATTTCGTCTTCCTTCCCGTAGAACAATAACAAGGGATTGTTATGAAGTTTACGGTGAATTGAAGCAAAATCTAAGAAAGTCTTTTAGAGAAGCACAACCAAAAATTTGCCTCAAAACAGACACACGAACTTCATTACAGAGAATAAATTATATGTGTTTGACAACTCACTTCATTGACAGGGATTGAAAGTTGCATAAAAGAATACTAAATTTTTGTCCTATCACTAGTCATAAGGGTGAAGAGATGGCTAAAGCTATTTCAAATTGTTTGCTTGAATGGAAATTAAACAAGGTATTCACTATTACTGTGGACACTGCTTCTTCAAATGATGTCAGAGTCAAAGAATTGTCTAAAAAGTTAGATATGTGAAAAACTAATATGATGGGTGGTAAACATCTTCACGTGATATGCATGTCTCATATATTAAATCTAATTGTACAAGATGGTTTGAAAGAAATTGATGCTTCTGTCTCACGTATTAGAAATATTGTGAGGTATGTGAGAGCTTCGCCTGCAAGGATCTTAAAGTTTAAACAATGTTGTGCACATGTAAAGGTAGAATGTACCAAAATATTGTGTTTGGATGTTCCTACTAGGTGGAATTCCACCTATTTGATGTTGGATACGGCACAAAACTTTGAAAAGGCCTTTGACAAGTTTCATCTTTTTGATGATGGATTTTCTGCTTATCAATGTTCTAGTGAAGATGGTAGTAGTGCAGGTCCTCTTGAATCTGATGATTGGGTGAATGTGAGGAATGTGATACAGTTTCTTGCAAGATTTCACGAGCTCACCAAAAAAGTTTCAGGTTCACGTTATGTCATTTGTAATGCTCATTTTGAGGATGTATCTAAACTTTATTGTCATTTGAAAATGTGTTTAGTTTGTGAGGATGAGAATTTGAGAAAAATGGTTGAGCAGATGCAAGAAAAGTTCAAGAAGTGTTGGGGTGAGCCTGAAAAGATGAATAAAATGATTTTTATTGCTTCCGTCTTGGATCCACGTAATAAATTTGAATATGTAGAGGGAGCACTTGAAGAACTTTTTGGGGAGGAAAAGGGGAAGAAAATAAATGCTGAGGTGTATGCTTATATGAATTCTTTGTTTGAAGAGTATCTAAAAAAGTATTCAACTGGATCTTGTCTTCAATCTCCATCTAGTTCTACTTCATCTAATAAAACATCTAATACATCTAGTGGAGTGTTATAACTGTATCATTAATAATGACGAAGCTTCACTTGAAGAAACAAAAGGAAGACAATGGAAGTGGGGGTGTTAAATCGGAGTTGGATAAATACATTGGTGAAGAAGAAGAGCCTTTTAGTGAAGAATTTGATATCTTAAGTTGGTGGAAAACACATGCTCCTAGATTTCCTATTCTTTCGGAGTTGGCTCGTGATGTGTTGGCCATTCCAATTTCTAGTGTGGCGTCAGAATGCGCGTTTAGCACCGGTGGTCGTATTCTTGATTCATTTAGGAGTTCATTGACTCCTAAATGTGTGCAAGCTTTTATTTGTGTTCAATATTGGCTTAGAGAAGAGAAGAATCCTATTAGTGTTGAAGAAGACTTGAAGTGTCTTGAGGAACTCGATCTTGGTAAGCTTTAATATTTTGTGTGTATTTTAGTTCAAAATAATATATCATACTTGTTAATTTGTCATTGTCATTGACATATTTGGTTGAATTATCTTTAGATATGAAAAATAATGGAAGCACTACTAGCATTACTTGATGTATAGTTGCAACTTGCAACTTGAGTGGTAAGTTTAATACACTATTTGTTTGGTGATATACTTTTGTAGTTTTGTTTTATTATCATCAAAAAATAATATTCTAACTTATGATTTATATATTGTTTAGGTTCAAGTGCAATCATCAATTATGCCTCGTGCTCCAAAAGTATGCTACTGTTATTCTGTTTATTCAAGTGCAATCATGGAAAAAAATGCTGTTGTTTTTTAAGAATTAGTCTATTAATGTTCTGCTGCTACACTGCCTGTAATTCTGTTGTGAGAGTGAGACTAATTTAATGTTCATTATGTTGCTGCTATAATTTTGTTGTGAGAGTGAGACTGGTTTATTGTTTATTATGTTGCTGCTGTAATTCTGTTGTGGATTCTACTGCTGTAATTCTGTTGCTAGCCTGCTGTAATTCTGTTGTGGATTCTGGCATTCAGCTGCTGTAATTCTGTTGCTAGCCTGTTGTAATTCTGTTGTGGATTTTGGCATTTGCTGCTGTAATTTTGCTCATCCGCTGTTGTAATTCTGCTCATCTGCTGCTGTAATTCTGCTGCTAACCTGCTGTAATTTTGCTCATCTCCTGTTGTAATTAGATGTCACATTGTTTCAAAGCTGTAACCTTTACTAGTAGAACTGTAGAAGAATTAACATGTTGTTATATTAGCACTGCTTGAGTTTAAAAAGGTCACATAATGGTATTTCTGAATTCTGTATTGGTTACTGGTGCTGCTGGTTTTGTAGGAAGTAAGAACTCATGTCTCTGTTTCCCTTAAAGGATTAAACGTGGTGAATTAACAATTGTGATTTGTGAACGTCAGTTTGGTTTTGAACTTGATTATGTGAATTGGTTACTGATTCTGTTTTTGAACTTGTCTATTGTCTCTGTTGCCCTTAAACCTCTGCAACATTTGGACCGCTATCTATCTTCATTCAAGAACCAAGATTGCACTTGCATCATTATCCATCTTTGTGTTGCTTATTTAGAAAATATTAAACCGAAACTGTACTGAAATCGTACCGAACCAAAATAATAAATACCGAACCGTACCGAAATAATTTGGTACGGTATTTAGTATGTACAATTGATAAAGCGAATACCGAAATACCGAACCGAAATTCTTAAATACCGAACCGAAATACCGAATGCCCACCCGTAATATAAAGGTAGAGAAGTTATTTCCGATAGACCCCCGGTTCAAGGAACATGTTGAAGGTGTAAGACGTCTAAATATAAAAAGTTAAAAATCAAAGAGAGAAGAAACTTGGATACCAATAACTTTGTAAATTTGTTCCTATAATTCATTTTCCTCCCTAAATCCCATTTATTGGATCTAAGATTCTTTCACGCCGCAAATATGTAAAGATGAAGAAAATTGGTTCTGTTTTATTTACCTTTAGATGAAATATGAGTCCGAAACCTAAATGTGATCTTTTTGGACTCAAATGACCAAAATAAGTGAAAAAAAATAGTGATCAAAATACATAAAGGGCACTATACCTTAACGTCCATTTTGAATGTTAAGGTATACGCCTTTTAAAAGGGCGCTATATTTGAAGTTGATTAGACGGCTATGTATAGTGCCATTTATTAAGGCTTATATGTATAGCGCCTTAATAAACGACGCTATACCTCTTCATAAGCCTATCCCCTTCCCTTCCCCCACGCTACAGAACTCCCCCCCCAACACACACACTTTTAATTCAAAAAACCAGCGGTCCCCCCATTAACGACCAAAAAAGCTCGAGTGGACCCCACCCGTCCCACAAAAATTAAAGATTCTCGGTCTCACATCTTAGCTAAGGCCTTCTCTCGTTGTGGATTGCTCGTTTCGGCTTCAAATCTTCAAATCTTCAACTTTTCAAAAACCTTAAATCGAGGTATTCAGATTTAGTTTTTGTCGAAACTCATATAAAAAATGCATATTAGTTGTTTTAAATGTGTTCTATGTTGTTTTGTGATTTTTTTGCGATTTGAATATTATGTTATTTTTATCCGGACTAAGATATTAGTGTGCTAAAAAAATATGTACAAATAGAGAAATCATTATTAGTTGTTAAAAAAAATGTTAATAAGTTACTTTTTACTGTTGTATATGTATTTTTGAGAATATTTTGTGATTAAATTTATTTATTATTTTTATCAGTTTTAGATTATTTATTTGCTTAAAGACTAGTAATATAGTGCCCTTTTAGCGTAATAAAATGTAGTGCCTTTTAGCGTAGTATCCCTATAATTATTAAAATTAATCATTTAAATATCTCTTATACCCAAAAATACGTCAAAATAGCTGATAGTTCAAACTCAAACTCTATCCAATTCTAGTCAACGATTATAAGAAAATAACATGAGAAAACAACAATATTTTTCGGATATCTTGGTGCAACTGGGCCTCAAATATCGATCCCCGAATCCATATGTGAATATTTAATAATTAAATCTTGTATAATTATAAAGATTAATTATTTAATTTTATTATAGTAAAAAATAAGTGAGTAACAAACAAACATATAAAATAAAAGATGAAAAATAATAAAACAAACACATAAATTAATAAAACTAACACAAACAAGAATTCAGGATATCTTGGTGCTACATGGCCACAAAGATCGAGCTTGGAACTCATGTGTGAATATCTAATAATTAAATCTTGTATAATTATAAAAATTAATTATTTAATTTTATAATAGTAAAAAATAAGTGAGTAACAAACAAACATATAAAATAATAAAACTAACATGTAAAATAATAAAACTAAAACATACAAGAATTCAGGATATCTTGGTGCTACTGGGCCTCAAATATCGAGCCTGTAACCCATATGTGAATACTTAATAATTAAATCTTGTATAATTATAAAAAATAGTTATTTAGTTTACAAACAAACATATAAAATAATAAAACTAACATGTAATTAATCTTGTTTAATTTACAGGAGACGACATGGAGGTTCCGCCTATGCATCTGGGACCTGCCAGCGATGAGCTGCTGTCGTTATAGGGCGATCATAGGTCCTCCCACATATGGGAGGGACAATTACTGGGCCAGACTCTCCGTGTCAGGAGAGTGGACGACACGTGGGACTTTCTCAAGGGTCGCGTTCTCCATCCCCGTGTAGTCAGACGCCTGCAGGATACGAGCTTCTATAGGATTTTGGAGATCGGCCGACTGCAACTCGATTGGTCTTTGATCACGGCCTTGATAGAGAGGTGGCGACCAGAGACGCACACATTCCACTTGCCCATTGGCGAGGCCACCATCACACTGCAGGACGTGGAGGTCATGTATGGGCTGCCCGTTGAGGGACACCCTGTTGCTCTGCCGCAGGCCATGAGAGATATGACAGGTGGGCAGTACCTGGACATGCTATAGTGGCTCACTGGTTTTCGGCCACAAGAGGAGACTGCACTGGCTGGGGCCAGTCCTCTGTACTTGACAACTATCCAAGACCATTTGGAGATATTGCACCCTGACATCACAGGCGATACACCGGAGCTGCATATTCACCGGTACACAAGGTTGCTGTTACTCCTTATGTTTGAAAGAGTCTTGTTCCCGAACACTGCGGGGAACCTAGTCAGCTTGAGATTTCTTCATCATATTGAGCGGCTAGATGATTTACCCGAGTACAACTGGGGTGCCGCTGTTCTCACCTACTTATACAGGTAGATGTGCCGGGCGAGCATGGGCACCTAGCATGACGTTGCTGGATTTTTTTCACCTGCTACAGGTGAAAACATATTCGAATACTCTATTCATTATAACATACCCAGTAAAAATATATCTTAAGTTTTACGTCCACTTTGTATGTTAGGTTTGGGCCTGAGAGCGGTTCCTGCAGTTGCAACCACCTCTACCACCATTAGCTTCTGGTGCACAACCTCCATTTCTTCCTCTAGCTAGGAGGTGAGTTCTCCGGTGGGGATATGGACGAGAGTACGAGGCTCGACATAATCTCCCATTTTGCAGGGATTTGTTGGATTTGCTGGAGGGCGTATAGGTAAATGTATACCTAAGTTTACTTGGCTTGGCTTCATATGTGTTGCGTATACTCACGTTTTCTGTTGTTACTTAATAGTTCATTTGGAGGCCATATAGCGACGCACTGATAGCTGGATTGCTCCATTATTGCTCGACCGACCGACTTATTTGGAGTTTTTCCGTCCCATTGATGTGCCTTGATATTGTGGAGCATCATGCCACTGAGCGGGTACTTCTCCAGTTTGGCCGCCCGCAGCTTGTACCGCCACCCCCCGCCTGGCATACCACACATTACCAGCAGGAAGATCGTTCCAGGGTGGACCAAGAATATATGGCTGGCTAGCGCAGATCGACACTTGGGACCGACGACTTGACCTGATTCCGCCTCCTTCACCGCGCAGGACGAATACTGAGCATGATTATACGGGCTGGTACCGCGGCGTTACCCGACTTTTCGTCGGGAATCCCATTTATCTCTGTCATGCCCCAAAACCGAGGGACAAGACCGGCACCTAACCGGATGATCCCGGTCAAGCGGACCTGGATTGCCTTTCCTACCCAACGCGTTACCCCGTGTGAACAATATACAAATTTATAATGAATTTACAACATAATTTCCATTTTCCTCTTTTAAAGCTTCAATCCTTTGATGATCCCAAAATTATACAAACTAAACACAACATTTCCATCACGGGACCACGATTCCGAATAATTACAACTACTACCCAAAATATATATACAACCCACATAGTGTTACGGAGCCTCTAAGAGTGTTGGGATTTTACATAGACTTGCCGGTAACAAGGCCCCGACTATACCTTTTACAACATAAGCAAAAGAGAGTGAGTACCATTGAATAGTACTAGTATGTATAGACAAAATTTACTCTATGTAAAATCAAGCAATACACATATAAGAGGCAGTTAAAGAAACCCAAATAAATATTGCACAGAGATACAAATAATCACAAATGAGGTTTTCACATTTCCTTATTTCAATTGTTCCCCTATTGCGGCGCGCAACCTGATCCCACCTTACAATCATATTCCACCCTTATTTCTTCTGTTGCGGTGTGCAACCCGATCCCATCTCACAATCACATTACACCCTTATTACTTCTATTGCAGCGTGTAACCCGATCCCTCCTTACAATTTTATTGCGGCGTGCAACCCGATCCGACCTTACAATTCTGTTGCAGCGTGCAACCTGATCCCACCGTACAATTACATTTGATAGCAACATCAACAAGTCAATTCAATCACAAGGATTTTCATCATCAAGAATATACATTCGTAAAAACCAAATAACCATGTGAAGTCAAGGCCATAGCAATATTTACCAAGCAGTGAGTCATATATGGCATACCATCAACATATAGTTCAATTAGATAAATCCACATTTCCTTTCCATTATTTACTACACAACATTTAACACTTAGGTACATTCAACAATTGGATTCGTTATCATTTCTTTCATTTGGTAGCACGTTCTCTCATACCGATGTATTCAACATTTAACGAGCTTTGCACATGATAGAATAAGCACAAAGAATCACCTTTTCACAATCTCATATAACATGGTGGCATGGTAATCAACTAGGACAATCAGAGAACAAAATCTTACGCCTCAACACATTAGAATAATCAATTCACATATGCTTAAGCCAGGAACCCATAACGAATGCTCGGACACCAACAAGGTAACTCTACGAAGATTAAAGTTAACCATACATACCTTGAACCGGAATTCCCCTTTAATTTTTTTTTTATCACAAATCACCGGACCGTCTAGCACCGTCAATCTATTCCACAATGTGACATATTTCACTTAGAATTAGGAACCATAAACATAACTCGAACTCATTTAGGCATTTTATCGAATGCTATGTGACCCCTTAGATTACTAACCCCATTTTTGTGAATAATTACCCAAACTCGTTTTCCTTTACTAGATTAGGGAGTTTAACTTACATGCATGAAGGTATCAGCTTTTATCTCCAAAAATCAATTTATGTGTTCTACCATTTTAGCCAAAACCTGAGAATTAAAAGGAAATGGGGTGGGGACTCACCTCTTAAAGTGAAGAAGATGACAATTACTCAATAACTTCCAGGCCCGAGTGATAGTGAAGAATCAATTTTGGGTGAAGATGGAACCTTCTCTCTCAAGAACTCTCTCTTCCCTCTCTCGATTTTGTTCAGAAAATCGTTAAAATGGAAGGGGGTAAGTGTTTTAATGAACTGGGGGTCGGGTAAAAAAATTAAAATTTTAACAGTCCCAAAGCAAAAATGTGGTCAGGAATGTGATCCGCATTCCTGTCGCATAAATGGCCCTCAAATGGGCCAAAATTAAACCGGATTGCCTAGGTATGCGACCACTATGCGGTCCACATACTTGTTATGCGATCGCATAGTGCGTCGCATAACTCCCTCCGCAAAAATCAAGGTGCAAGAATGCGACAACTATGCGGCCTGCATTCGTGAAATGCGGTCGCATTCTAGGCCGCATAGATGTCCTCAAAATGGACAACAAACTTTCCAAGTATGCGACCACTATGCGGTCCGCATACCTGATCTGCGATCGCATAGTGGACTGCAGACCTGCGGAAATCTGGAAATTATATCTTTTAAGTCCCGGGGTACTTTTTACTCAAAAAGGGTCCGTTTTAAGAATTTCTACAGTTATAACAACACGGGAACTTATTCGGGCATTATTTTTAGCCATGAAATTTTACGGGTCTTTACATTCTCCCCCACTTAAAATCATTCGTCCTCGAATGAGGATTGGGGAATCACTAGAGTAGGAAAAACACAAAATAAACCAACCCCCAAATTTCCCACTAACTCCGATAATTTCTGGAAATTTTGCCAGAGTTTCCTTTGAATATAGGCTTATCCACCTGTTAGAGAGCCCCCGAAACACATTTTTAACTAGTTCCACACATTACCAGTCACTCCATCAACTCGCATATATTTGGGTTACCTCAACAAGTCGTATGCAATTCAATTATTTCAACATGCTATACCTATTTTAGTTAACACCACAAACTTGCATAGCATTTAACTATCACATGGATTGCACATAATTTAGCTATTACAATGAGTTGCACATAATTCAGCTATTTCAAGGAGTTGCACATGATCCAACTAATCACAACAACATATACATTTATGGCACAAAGTTTGAGAGGTCACAATAGTAGGGTAATTAGGGGAGTGGAGTGTTCTTGCACAAAATTTGACACCAATGTAATTGCTTAGAGATGACAACTTTCAAAACCACTACCGGACTTATTCAAACAAGTGGGGATATTTCTCTTTCATTTCATTTTCCGCTTCCCACGTGGCTTCTTCGACTTGTTGACTCCGCCATAATACCTTAACCGAAGTGACCTCTTTGTTCCTCAACCTACGAACTTCCATATCAAGAATAGCAACCAGAACCTCTTCATATGACAACTTTTCATCAATTTCAATAGTCTCAACCGACATGATGATAGATGGATCTCCAACTACCTTCTTCAGCATAGACACATGAAACACCGGGTGCACTAATGACATCTCAAGGGGAAATTCCAGCCTATACGCCACCTGCCCTATCCTTTGAGCAATCCTATATGGCCCGACATACCTTGGGCTCAATTTCCCTTTCTTCCCAAACCGCATCACTCCTTTCATGGGAGACACCTTAAAAAATACCCAATCATTTACTTGAAACTCCAAATCTCTTCGACGAACGTCCGCATAGGATTTCTGATGACTCTGAGCAGTCTTCATCCTAACCTGAATAACTTTAACTTTTTCCATAGCTTGGTGCACAAGATCCGGTCCTAGCAGTTCCGCCTCACCAACCTCGAACCATCCAATCGGAGACCTACATCTCCTTCCGTACAATGCCTCAAATGGGGCCATCTGAATACTAGCATGGAAACTGTTATTATAAGAAAATTTTATAAGTGGCAAGTGATCATCCCAGATACCCTTGAAATCTAATGCACAAGCCCATAACATATCTTCAAGCGTCTGATCGGTCCGCTCTGCCTGCCCATCAGTCTGTGGGTGGAATGCTGTGCTGAGATTTACCCGCATACCCAAACCTTGCTGAAATTTCTTCCAAAAGTTAACTGTGAACTGGGCCCCTCGATCCGAGATAATAGAAATTGGAGTGCCATGGAGTTTGACTATTTCCTTGATATACAACTGAGCGTACTGTTCTGCAGTATCGGTGGACTTGACTGGAAAGAAATGCGCCGACTTCATGAGCCGATCAATACCCAAACTGAGTCGAACCTACGTGGAGTGCGAGGTAACCCCACCACAAATTCCATATTGATCATTTCCCATTTCCACGTCGGTTCCATAAGCTGTGCCAACCCACCGGGCCTCTGATGCTCGGCCTTCACTTGCTGACAATTTGGACACCTAGTCACAAAGTACGCCACACCCCTCTTCATACCATTCCACCAATAAATTTCCTTGAGATCGTGATACATATTCGTAGAACCTGGGTGTACTGAATGCCTGGAATTGTGAGCCTCTGCCACAACTCTCTCCCGAAGATCATCCACATCCGGAACACATAGCCTCCCTTGGCTCCGCAAAACACCGTTATCATTGCCAAGTGAAAATGTTGTAGTGTTGTGATTCAGAATTGCTTCTCTCAACTGTGCCAAAAATGGATCCCTGAATTTCTTTCCCTTGACTTCCGCTACAAGTGAAGACTCCGCTCCGTTACGCACCACGACATTCCCTTCACCTGAGGCCGAAAGACATACCCCCAGGCTGGCCAACTGATAAACCTCCCGAGCCAAAGGCCTCTGACCTGCTTCCAAATGAGCCAAGCTACCCATGGATTTCCTAATAAGAGCGTCGGCTACCACATTCGCCTTTCCTGGATGGTACAAAATATTCATATCATAATCCTTTAGAAATTCTAACCTCCTTCGCTGTCTTAAGTTCAACTCCTTCTATTTGAATAAATACTTATTACTCTTGTGGTCTGTGAATACGTCCACATGGACCCCATAAAGATAATGTCGCCAAATCTTCAATGCAAACACAACCGTCGCGAGCTCCAAATCATGCGTCGGGTAATTCTTCTCGTGATTCTTGAGCTGTCTTGAAGCACACGCTATTAACTTACCACATTGCATCAATACACACCCCAAACCAACCCTTGAAGCATCACAATACACCACAAACCCTTCTGTACCTTCTGGCAAGGTCAATACTGGCGTCGAAGTCAATCTTGATTTCGATTCCTGAAAACTCTTTTCGCAAGCATCGGACCACTGAAACTTAACCGCTTCCTGTGTCAGCTTAGTAAATTTGGAGGCGAGGGAGAGAGCCCCTCCACGAATATCCGATAATATCCAGTCAAACCCAAGAATCTGCGAATCTCTGTTGGGGTTGTTGGCCTAGGCCAATCCTTTACCGCTGGAATCTTTTGGGGATCAACCCAAATCCATTCCCTGGAAACAACATGGCCCAAAAAGGTTACTGATTCTAGCCAAAACTCACATTTTGATAACTTTGCATACAACTGGGGCTGATGAAGAGTCTGCAGAACTGCCCTGAGGTGAGTAGCATGATCTTCCTGACTTCGCGAATAAACAAGGATATCGTCAATGAAGACAATCACAAAGGAGTCAAGAAACGGTTTGAAAACCCGATTCATAAGATCCATAAAAGCTGCTGGGGCATTGGTTAGCCCAAAAAACATTACCAGAAATTCAAAGTGCCCATATCGAGTCCTGAAGGCAGTCTTAGGAATATCCTGCTCCTTGATCTTTAACTGGTAATACCCGGACCGCAAATCAATCTTTGAGAAGAACTTAGCACCTTGAAACTGGTCGAACAAATCATCTATCCGAGGCAATGGGTATTTTTTTGATGGTGACCTTGTTGAGCTGCCGATAATCAATATACATCCGAAACGATCCATTTTTCTTTCTGACAATAATAACCAGTGTGCCCAAGGCGAGACACTTGGCCGAATGAAACCTTTTTCTAATAGATCTCTCAATTGCTCTTTTAACTCTCTCAATTCTGCTGGCGCCATTCGGTAGGGTGGAATAGATATTGGTTGCGTATCTGGCAATACATCAATCCCGAAATCGATCTCTCTATCTGGTGGAATCCCAGGAAGCTCGTCCGGAAATACTTCAAGAAATTCATTCACAACAGGCACAGATTCAGGAGCAGGCACCTCTGAAGTGGTGTCCGCAACCCGGACCAAATGGTAGATGCACCCTTTTCTGATCATCTTTGAGGCCTTAAGGTAGGAAATAAGCCTACCTCTTGGCACAACATTATTCCCTCCCACTCGATAACTGGTTTATTAGGAAACTCGAGCCTCATAATTCTGGTTTGGCAGTCGAGTTTAGCAAAGCACGAATAGAACCAATCCATCCCCATAATTACATCAAAATCTACCATTACTAACTCAATAAGATCGACCGTGGTATCCCGACCACGCACCGTGACAACACAATTCCTATAGACTCGCACGCCGTAATAAAATCACCAACCGGAGTCGACACAGAGAACGGCTCGTGAAGCACTTCGGGTTCTATCCCAAAAGTTGAAGCAATAAATGGAGTAACATATGACAAAGAAGACCCGGGATCAATAAAAGCATAAACATCATGTGACTGAACAGTCAGAATACCTGTGGCAACATCTGGAGAAGCCTCCGCACTCTGGCGACCACTCAAAGCATAGAACCGACTGGGTCCCCCTTGACCCCGTGCTCCACTCCTAGCTACACCACGCCATGCTGGAGCTGGAAGGTCGCAGGCTGGAGGGCGTGTTGAAGATGTAGCGGCTGAAGAACTGGATGGCTGAGCAGTGCTCCTACCCGTGCCCTGACGGGGTGCACGACAGTCTCGCTGAACATGGCCTCTCACTCCTCACCTATAGCATACCGGTATGTCCAAGTAACAGGGCTCAGAAAGAAACCTCCCACACTTAGGGCATGGGGCCCTCCGCTGCTGCTGGAACCTCCCACCTGAACGACCCGACTGATGGAACTTCCTGCTGTCTGAACCTGGTCTAATGCGACCTCCCTACTGATAACTGTGCCCTGGTGAGGACGCACTGGCTGAGGACTGAGCATAGGACTGAGATGGCCCTGATAACCCTCTTCCAAGGGCTGATCTCCCTTCTCCAACTAAACTCCTAAGGTTGCCCGCTAACCGGGCCCTACTACTACTCTCCCTCTTTATTCTTATCTTTAATTTCCGAGCCTCCGTAGCCTTGGAAAATCCCAAAATCTTCCTGTAGTTCATATCTGAATTCAGAGCAGCTGTAGCAGCTTCATTAATAACCAAAGGACCAAGGCCCTGAACAAACCGACGAACTCTAGCCTCCATAGTAGACACCATGTGAACAACATATTTGGACAAGCGCACGAACTCCATATAATACTCCCACACACTCATGTTGCCCTGCTTAAGGGCCTCACACTCTGTAGCACGTGCTTCCATAATCTCGACAGGCAAGAAATGATCCATAAAGGCATCCACAAACTCTTCCCACCTTGCCGGAGGGCTCCCCTCTCCACGGGAACTCTCCCACATCTCGAACCACGAATATTCCGCTCCCTTCAGACGATAGGAAGCCAACTCAACCCCCTCTATCTCAGTATCCCTCATAACTCGGAGGGTCTTGCACATCTCATCAATGAACTCCTGAGGATCAACCTCTGGGTAGGTGCCTGTGAACTCTTGAGGGGCTAACCGCAGAAACTGGTTGACCCTGGAACCTGAAGAATCCCCTTGCTCGCTAGAGGACTCAGGGGAAACATGTGATCTTTGGGCCTGAGAGGCCACTAGCTGAGTCAACATCTGAATAGCTCCTCTGAGGTCCCCATCAGAAATACCGGGACCGGAAGCTGGGACTGAGGAAGGATCAGGAACATTAGCGGGAGGGACTATAGTACCCTCCGCTGGAGCAGGAATAGGAATATCCTGGCCTGGGATGGAAGAGTCAGGCAGATTCAGGGTTGGGGAATTATTCTCACCCGCACCATCAGATAAGGAATTTATGACCACTCCTAGGGTGGCATTGGCCTCTGGGCCGAGTCGGGCTCTCTTCTTGGGTGCCATTTACTGAAAATTGGAACAATGCACGAGTTATAGGTAGAAAACCTCACTTTTCACCACATTGCACGATATAGAATTGCAATCAGGGCACTTTCCTAAATGTCTATGCAGCCCCCTAATTATAGATGTGGTCGACAACACACCGATAAGAAAGGCTCTACTAGACATCCTAGGACACTTTTAAAACCTGAGGCTCTGATACCAAGTTTGTCACGCCCCAAAACCGAGGGACGAGACCGGCACCTAACTGGATGATCCCGATCAAGCGGACCTGGATTGCCTTTCCTACCCAACGCGTTACCCCGTGTGCACAATATACAATTTTATAATGAATTTACAACATTATTTCCAATTTTATATATGGCATACCATCAACATATAGTTCAATTAGATAAATCCACATTTCCTTTCCATTATTTACTACACAACCTTTAACACTTAGGTACATTCAACAATTGGATTCGTTATCATTTCTTTCGTTTGGTAGCACGTCCTCTCATACCGATGTATTCAACATTTAACGAGCTTTGCACATGATAGAATAAGCACAAAGAATCACCTTTTCACAATCTTATATAACATGGTGGCATGGTAATCAACTAGGACAATCAGAGAACAAAATCTTACGCCTTAACACATTAGAACAATCGATTCACATATGTATAAGCCAAAAACCCATACCAAATGCTCGGACACCAACAAGGTGACTCTACAAAGATTAAAGTTAGCCATCCATACCTTGAATCGGAATTCCCCTTTAATTATTTTTATCATAAATCACCGGACCTTCTAGCACCGTCAATCTATTCCACAATGTGACATATTTCACTTAGAATTAGGAACCATAAACATAACTCGAACTCATTTAGGCATTTTATCGAACGCTATGTGACCCCTTAGATTACTAACCCACTTTTTGTGAATAATTACCCAAACTCGTTTCCCTTTACTAGATTAGGGAGTTTAACTTACATGCATGCAAGGTATCGGCTTTTATATCCAAAAATCAATTTATGTGTTCTACCCTTTTTAGCCAAAACCTAAGAATTAAAAGGAAATGGGGTGGGGACTCACCTCTTAGAGTGAAGAATATGACAATTACTCAATAACTTCCAGGCCCGAGTGATAGTGAAGAATCAATTTTGGGTGAAGATTGAACCTTCTCTCTCAAGAACACTCTCTTCCCTCTCTCTATTTTGTTTAGAAAATCGTTAAAATGGAAGGGGATAAGTGTTTTAATGAAATGGGGATTAGGTATAAAAATTAGAATTTTAACAGTCCCAAAGCAGAAATGCGGTCAAGAATGCGATCGCATTCCTGCTATGCGGTCCGCATTCTTGTCGCATAAATTGCCCTTAAATGGACCAAAAAGAAACCGGACTACCTAGGTAGGCGACCACTATGTGGTCCGCATACCTGTTATGCGATCGCATAGTGCGTCGCAAACTCCCTCCGCAAAAATCAAGGTGCAAGAATGCGACAACTATGCGGCCCGCATTCGTGAAATGCGATCGCATGCTAGGCCGCATGGCTGTCCTCAAAATGGACAACAAACTGTCCAAGTATGCGACCACTATACGGTCTGCATACCTCATCTGCGATCACATAGTGGACCGCAGACCTGCGCAAATCTGGAAAATTATATCTTTTAAGTCCCGGGGTACTTTTTACTCAAAAAGGGTCCGTCTTAATAATTTCTACAGTTATAACAACATGGGGACCTTATCGGGCATTATTTTTAGCCAAGAAATTTTACGGGTCTTTACAATCGCGCTGGCGGTCGGTACGTTCCATATGTCAGGATGTACGAGGAACTGGTATGTTATTTGGTACACTTACTAATAACTGTAACCTAGCATTCCATAATTTATATTTTACATGTTGTGCAGGCTATTTGCCTACATTTGTTCCACCAGTTGGGACTGCAGATGTAGCAGCATGCCGGCAAGGGAGAGGCCACTTTGCACGAGTATGGCCGGCAGTTACAGAGCCGGTTGTCCGGACACTGCGGCGAGCCCGAGAGAATGAGCGCTTAGGACAAGACCCTACTTATGTAGCGCCAGAGCAGTACCATCGTGGGCTACCAGCGGCGCCAGAGCGTGGTCGACGTGGCAGGGGTGCCTCACGAGCTAGGGATATCCCACGAGGTAGGGCTGCCCCACGAGGTCGTGGGGGCCGACAAGGAGGTGGTTCCCAACAAGGGGGAGTCGAGGCACCTGTTGAGGATGTTGGAGCTGATCAGCCGGGTGACCTCCATGAGGCAAACTACCATCGCAACAGCATGCCGTCATACTACCTTCAACTTCAGCTCACTCCAGGGACTTCGCAGGTGACCCCGTCATATCCATTGTTGATCACGGGCACGAGCATTACACGAGTGGATTGGGATTAGTACTTTCCAGGCCCATCGACATTTGTTGATGATCAACCGACCCGAGATGTTGATAGTGGGCGCCGACTGAGTTATGGCTCATCATCGAGGGATGTCGGGGATCTTTCACATGCGCATGTATGTTTGTATTACTATTAAATTTAAATTTATTTATTTCTCATTGATTAGCCATAAATATCTTTATGCTTTTCTTATTAAGGCTTTATCCTCGCCCATCCCGGAGGCCACTTTATGTGATGCTGACCTGACTGCGACGGATGATTATATTCAATAGCCCGACAAGACCATGGTAAGAAAACTTAAATTTTAAAAATTTAAATTTTTGTGACTTAACACGTACATTACTAATATATATTTTCATATACTGAAATAAATTATTATTCTGTAGGTTATTGCTGGACCGACGATCCCTTCTACCGAGCCTGCCAGCTCTACTGACGATTATGCTGCAGCGGATCTTGCGATAAAGAGGCGACACGATGAGGATGATCCTGATAGCGTAGCCGGGCAGGATGGGATACGCCTCAGGACAATGGCTGCATTAAAGCACACAGGCTGTGGGACATATTGATTTTTTTTGTATTTTATGTGAATATTAACAACACTTTTTATTGATTACATTATACGCGCACTATGTTTTTATTTATCCCGTTCTTCGTTATTTTAATACTACAACACAAACACAAACATAGCAACTTAACATAATTTAAATTCAGTATAACTAATAAAAACACATGACACTGAAAGCATAAAGATAAAATACCACACTCAACATATACATGTGTTTGTTTAGTCACTACCGCCTATTATTCTCTGCTCCAACCACTTAAATTTCTTCCAACCTATTTTTTCTTCTTCCACCTATTTTAGTTTCTCCTGCAATGCCGCAATTTCTCGTTTCATTTCAGAATCACGACGTTGGTATTCACAGTTCATATTCCAAATATACTGCAAAGATTCTTTGTAGCATTCCTGGTTAATGGGTTCATCATACCAATCCTTAAAACTGCAATAATTTCCGTCATTTCCTCCAAACCTGGTTAGACACATCCAGTATATGCGCCAAACATGATCATCAGACCAACATGACTTCATCATACAACGTTTGCCACAATAGCACCTTGGTTGGTCTTTGCGTCCATACATTTGTTAATGCAAGAAAAATAAAAATTTATGAAAAGTTTTGCAATTTGTTTTGGTTAAGCGCATATAATAACAAAAATGCGCTAGTTATTTATAGGCAAGACAATAGGAATAACGTAGTATTTAACCGCACTATGCTTCGTGTGTTAAAGATTCTTTCGGATACAATACAATTTTTTTAGAAGATAGCTTTTGCAGGCGGGAAGCTTTTCACGTCGACAAGACAACACACATAACGTAGTATTTAACCGCGCTATTCTTCGCGTGTTAAATATTCTTTCGGGTACAATACAAATTTTTCAGAAGATAGTTTTTGCAAATGGGCATCTTTTCAGGTCGACAAGATAATACACATAAAGTAGTATTTAATTGCGGTATCCTATTACATACGGGACTAGGACTCTCTCTCTCTCTCTCTATATATATATGTATATGTATATATATATATATATATATATA